>PVLD010006265.1:0-36201 GCA_004027595.1 Dinomys branickii
CCGACACGCGCGAAACGTGGGACCGCCGGGCGTCTCCGCCGCCAACAAGCCGATCTCTGTCGGGAGTCGCCGGGGGGCTGCGCCGGCTCGGGAGGCGGGAAGGATCGAGGCGTCCGTGCTCTCAGGGCGCTAGGATCCAGGAAATCCCTCTCTCCGCTTCCGGCGGCGTTTGGGGCCCTCCACGCGGCTCGCCCGACACGCGCGAAACGCGGGATTGCCGGGCGTCTCCGCCGCCAGCAAGCCGATCTCTGTCGGGAGCCGCCGGGGGGCTGCACCGGCTCGGGAGGCGGGAGGGCCCGAGGCGGCCGCGCTCCCACTGGGCTTTGACCGATCCCAGCTTCTTCCCCGCGGGGATCGTCCCCGGCTCCCAGCGTCTGGGACTTTCCCACGTCTCGCCCCAGCAGCCTGGTCCGCCCTACCACATCTCCCCCGGCATCTCAGAGAAATACGCCCAGTTTAAACTTCCCAGCCGAGGTCCCGGCATTCACGCTCGCCAAGTCTGTCTCGAGCTGGTGGTGTTTATCAAGGAGGCTCGCTCCCTTGCTGCTCACCTGGTCGCCATCTTCCCCGGATCCCAGAGAGATTATTTGGTAGACCTGTTTCTCCTTAGAAATTTGACCACCTCAGATAATCATGATAATCAAATAAAGCAGTATGCTACATTTTTTCCATTGCATGACAAAGCTATCTTGCCTGGCCCAATTATTTTCATGGTCTCCTGTCTAAACAAGCAGATTTGCACTTGTGGGCTTCACCTTGAAGATCTCTCACCATCTTGAACCTGCTCTCAGCCATCCCTCTTAGGCAACAAGCCCTGAGGACTTTGAAGAAGATTTAATTAATTTTATCTAATGGAAGTAGGATTCATTTGGGTATATCCGGGCTACAAGAGATGGAAGCTTTTTAAACTGTAACTTCAAGAGCAATATTATATGCCTGATAGTGGGTCACACAAAGTCCTTTTAAAGGAAAAAAAAAGCCGAGAACATTTGACGCTGCGTGTGACTAGCACCAGTAGCATCGGCACAACCTACCAGGAGAATTATTTTAGGGCTGCTAAAATAGTAACTTATACTTTAGTCCCTTAGTTTATAGTAATGGCAGTAGACCTACTTAAACATTTTAGAATTAAAGAGGTTTTTCTTCTGTTTTATGCACTTGTCATTCATTCACAGAAGTGCTTACGAGATGTGCTGCTGGTTGCATTCTGCATCTATGAAGAAGACAGGCAGGTTCTTACAGCCTGGAGCTTAGAGTTCACCACAGAAGAACAAAAGGAAGACAAACTTTAAATGAAGATCTTTTTAAAAAGCCAGAGTTTAACAGTTACATCTGTGGTACTATTTAAGTACTATCTATGATTATGCAAGTGAAAATTAAAGGACATGAAGTTAGTAAATTTGTGCTGATTATTTACCTGTTGAACTTTATTCCCATAATAGCTGTAAAATTTCAACCATGAAATTTAAATCAATGAATAAATTCACCACTTTTTTACATCTAGCTGTTACTCAAAAGAATTGCCTCTTTTTTCCAATTCTACTAAAATAATCATTATAACCACTTCATGTCACATCTATTATCTTGTTACTATCTACCAGTAGAGCAAATTATGGTGCTAGTTCCTGGTTATATGATGTTGATACCATGTTAAATTCAGCTGAATGGAAGTATCTTCCATATTAATACTTATATTCCATCCTATAGGTGATTAATTAAAATACTATATTAAATAATTTATGTGAGGCTGGAAGTGTAGCTCGGTGGCACAGCTCATGCCTACTATATGTGAAGCATTGGGTTTAATCTCCAGCACTTCCAAAAAAGAAAAACAAAAAGGTTACGTATATAATCTAAGGCAATGGTCTACCACAAAGTGTATGTTCAATATATGTTAGATTTGATTGTTAAATTCAAGTTATAATACTGTGCCTTAGAACTTCTTGTATTTGTTTCTTAAATTCCAAATAGAACATTAGGCATAGTGTATAGTGTCCACAGTCTCGCTAGGATTGCAAGCACAAGAAGGACTTGTGACAGTATAGTGTGTACAAAGTGTGTAGCAGCAAAGCAGTCAGAGTGCTTTAGGGATCCTGTTCCCAATAGCATCAGAATCAGATCTTTCTAGGTAGATTGGAACTGATATACCACACCTATAGAAGGAAGTGTTACACATGAAGTGTTTTTAAAATATAAAAACAAATGTAAAGCAAATGTCAAAAAATACTTTAATATAAACATTGTAGGGACAGTTTAACATCAAACATAAGAAAAGTGTTTTAAAGATATTTTGTTCCCATGCTGGCCTTAAGGTAATGAAGTGGCTAATTTCTACTTTCCATTTAAAAATAAAAATGTATGGAAAGTGACATAATTCCCTGAAAATATTTTGGGAATGGTTTCAGTAGAGGTACAACTTTCCAACTTGGCTTCAGTTTCTTTGAAAGAGAAAACACTTGTAAGGGTTATAATTTTATGAAATCTTGTATGAACAGAGGTAATAGTCCTTTGTGTGCCAGATTCTAGAAGGAGATTTTACTTTTATCCTTAAGTGAAGTTGTTGAAACCTGACACACAAATTTAGGGTCATGGGAAGAAGCTTGGGTTATTTTACAAAGTATTAGAGGGTAAGTTACCTTGTAGGACTATGTTAGTGGTTTGAGAGTATCTGGGGAATGCTGTACAAAACTCGTGCAGATGAAACATATTTTATAAATATTGTCATGTATTGAGATTTTACTTTTAATGCAAAACCTTTTAACTCTAAAATATCCCTGGTTTTTTTAGGGTTTCAGTTGACAGTCATGTTTAGTGCCTTTTCGGCCTGTAGGATTTTAATAGCCATACTGTGAATAAATTTGTGAAGCTGAAGATGACACGTGCCAATGTTGTCTGCAGGTGTTTCGCTGTTCACTATAATTACAGCATAGATCGTGGACAATTGTAAGCAGTAGTGCTTAAAGAGCCTGCTTAATTGGCTGTAAAATAATTAAATAAGATTTTGACTGGCAAATTTATAATTCTGTTAGATGCACAAGCCACTGCACCCAAATGTCAATGTGACTTCAATTTGGAAATATTAGATTAATAGAACTAATTGTACTGCAGGTACAAAGTTTACTCTGATTAATAGTCTTAAATCTTTTGAAAAAGTATAGTCAGGTAAATTTATGTTACTTAGCTTTTTACCTAAACTTTTAATTAAAAGTCCTTTCAAAAGTTTGAGCTAAGCTGTGCATAATAGTGCACAACTGTACTCCCAGCACATGGGAGGCTAAGGCATGAGGATCGTTATGAGTTCAAGGCCAGCCTGGACTACATGGTGAGACCCCCGTCTCAAAAAAACAAAACAACATAAAAAGTTTAAGCTAGTCAATTTCATGGTGCTGGATGTCTAGTTCCTGTGAAGTTGAGGTCTTGCAATTTTTCAGTGACTCCAGCTGCCTTATTGAATAACATGCCTTATCAAAAGGATTAACATTGTATACTGTTGTGCATGTATTTGTATCTGCAGCTGACAGGTACCCTGCGCATCATCTCTAATACTTATTGATGTCTACTTATAACCTACTTTGGTGTTGCACAAATGGATCTAATATACCAAATGTACATGATAAATGTTTTATCTCTGATTCTCATTGATCAATTTTGAAATGATCAAATGGTTTATCTCAGTAAGACACTAATTCACATTGATCAAATTTTAAATGACCAAGGTGACTTGGTTTCTGCTGAACACAAATTGTATTAAAACATTATTTGAACATGTTGCCTTTTCTAATGCAGCAGTTATGTTACCAGCAGTTACAGGATAACTAGAGTTATTGTATTATAAAGATATCTCTTTCATAATGAAAAGTTTACACAAGAAGAAAAGAATGGGACATTATGGGAAGAGCAGGGCTTCAGGCAAGGATTTGGGCTTTTACTAACTAATTAAATTCTGCATTTGTATTGGGTCTTCCTTCCCCCTTTTTTAATTTGAAGGGCTGTGAGCAGGAAATACAGCAGCTGCGGTGGTGACATTTTATTCTCTGTGGTCCTTTGGAACCAAGTAACATCTTGATTATTTAGTAAGAGAATAATTGAAGAGGCAAAATTCTAGATGAAGTAAATATACCTGTACCCTTTGTGTATAAGCTTTTTGGTTACAATTGCATTTTTAGAAGTTGAGGATTGGTTGGTTTTTGTTTTTTAAACACCAGCACACCTACGTCAGTTTCTATAGTGTTTTATGTGCCCTTTGTGGTGTGGAGGAGGATTTTAATTTGGAAATTGAAGGAAGATGTTTGTGCCTAAGAATATACTTTGTATGTGAAGCTAATGGCAAATACACAATTAGACTGATACATATACTTGACTATTTAGAACCCCCAATTCCAGGGAGTTTATTAAGTCTTTGACTTACTATATATTCCATCAATAAAATGTAAATTGTAGCTATCATCCTCTTTAGAGAAGGCAAACTGAGAAGGTTAAAAGTTATGAAAAGAAAGTTGTCATTAATTCTCATCTTTAAAAAAAGATCTTTAGTTGTTGTTTTATTTAGCTCTAGGACCAAGCTACATTTAGGTATATTTCAGATGATGTAATTTTGTAATTTCTTCTGTATCTCCTCAAGGATATGCAGAGTAGACCTGGCTTTCAAACTGTGAATCTGGATGATTGGTTTTTTGGTTAGTTTTTGGTTGATCAATTGATTGGTTGATTGGTTTTCTTTCTGGTACTAAGTGCCCTCCAAGGAAAGTAAGATCTGCTTTAGAGTACACCAACTTTTGACAATATTTCTTATGATAAACATTTACAATTGGTTGCGTTTATAAAGAAACTATACATGATTAGTGTTCTGTTTTTGTTTTTGATGTTTTTCCTTCTAAGGTTGGAGCCTTTCTAATCAGATCTATCCAGGTAAATACTTCGTTTCTTTTTATTACTTGTATTAGATCTTTGTACTTATTCTATATACTGTTGTCTAAGTAAATAGAAGTAAATGCTAAGAAACATTGGGAATTAAATTTCAATCCATGTATTTCTGTACTTTCTGCCTGTTCCCGCAGCATTCTGCTCAGCTCAGTGGTGTCCTGAAGAAAGGGACAGGGCAGGATGGAAAAGTAATTGGAGTGTAGGGCTAAAACACGGCTGCTTTTTTTTTTTTTTGGTCTTTTTGAGACAGGGTCTCCCCGTGCAGTTCAGGCTGGCCTTGAGCTCACTTTGTAGCCCAGGCTGGCCTTGAACTCCCCAAGATCCTCCTGCTTCATCCTCCGAGTGCTGGGGTTACAGGCATGTACCACCACGCCTGGCTATTGGGCTAAAAAGGGCAGTACGGACTGCAACTCTACCATCTCATGAACTTCTGCATTTGGTCACAAGGTCAAGAGGATCACTGTGGAAATTTTTTTATTCCTTTAGTGTATGAAGAAATCTTAAGTGATAAAATATGTCATGAAGATACAGTGAGATTAGTTTCACTCTATCAAAAATGTGTGACCTAGAATTGCCTTCTGTGCCCCCACTGTGACAGTTGGGTTTTATGGGAGTGGCTCTGGGTGTCTTCTTTCATTTAATGTAATCTGTTTATGTGTAACATATAAATGATCAAAACCGGTCTATTACTTTAAGTTCATGGCCCTCAAGCTCCTGAACTCAAGATCCCTTTTTTTGTGGAATAACAAATTGTACTCTTTCCCCCTACAGGAACATTAGCATTGAACTTTCCTCCTTAATCAATACAATCCATTAAGAATCTAGCATACCCTACATGTTATATGAAATATTAATTGTACCCTGTTAGTTAGATAAATGAAGAATGTGCCAGAATGATAGTTTGTTTCTTTCTTTGTATCGCTATTTGTTTCTTTCTTTGTATCGCTATATGTTAAATGAGAATGTTTGTGAGTTCTAGGGTACATGATGTTTTGGTATTTGTTTACTGATCCTTGCTTATTTGAGTAATTAACAGCATAATTCATAGTTCCCCAAAGTTGTTTCTAACTGGAGCTACGAAGTTTTTCTTCTTGCACATTCCAACCAGAGTTCATTTACTTTTTAAAGGTTCCAGTTAGAAGCAATTTCTTTGATTTTTCCTTTGATGCTTTCAAAGACACGGAAACATTATTTGGCTTTTGAGTGCCACTTACATACAGGTAGGAAGCAGTGAAGGTTGCAGGAGGGCCAATTAAAGTTAATTATTGTCTGACTGACCTGCCACACAGTATAAAATGTCCAAGAAGAGTTCTGAAAGGTAGATCTTTAAAATTCTGTCTTTGTGTCAAATTTACAAAGTTAACCATCTTAAGACCTGAGCTTGATTAAAAATTATATCAAAGAAATTTTCCACAAAAATAACAGCTTTCAGGATAATCTGGGATATTGTATAGTTTCTTCTATGCTATGACCACATTTTTTGTTACCCGAGTTTGGAAAGATCACTCCAAATGCTACCAGTTCTTCCTGCTTTCAACCAGATAATGAACTTCCAGATGTATATGTATAGTTGAGCATTCACTGTGTCTGAATAAACCACTTAGTATAATTGGATTTTGAACTTTCGGTATACTTATACCTAAGCTGGTATTTCTCTTATTTCAAACCATGTTTCATGGTTTCAATCCATTAAGGATTCCTATTTGTGGCTCTTCTGATTTCTTAGGAAGTAAGAACACAAAATATTGAAATTGGTAAATTGTATCAAAATATTAAATTTCTGCATATCTTAAGACACCATTAGGAGAATTTTCAAAAATGGGCAAGAGACTTGAACAGACACTTCAAAGGAAGATATAAGAATGGGCAATTAGCACATGAAAAGGAACTATACGTCATTAGTTGAACAGAGAATGCAAGTGAAACGTCATTAGTTGAACAGAGAATGCAAGTGAAAATCATTTGAATGATGAAAATAAAAAAGATCGACAGTTACAGTTCTCTAAAAAGATATGGAGAAATCAGAAGTCTTAGGCTTTGCTGGCGGGAGTATAAAAGTGATAAAACCACTTGGGAAAACTTTTGGCAGTTTTTGTGTGTATTTAAAATCAATTTAAATGTACATTTTTCTGTATAATTCAGCAATTTCAGATCTACCCATTTACCCAAGGAAAATAAAAATGTGCATACACAAAAGACTTGTGCAGGTATGTTCATATTATTCATAGTAATTAAAAATTAGAAATAGCCTAGATGGTCATCAGTGGAAGAATGGATAAACAAATTGTGCTATATTCATTCATTAGAACACCATTCAGCAGTGAGGGAGGGAGGGAAAGAGCCATCAGTATGTGTGACATAGATGAATCGCAGAAACACTGTTAAGCAAAAAGTAGCCAGACATAAAACAGTTACTACTCTGATTTCATTCATAGGAAGCTCAAAAATAGAATAATATTGATGAAAATGTGAAAGTATTTGGCAAGGACAGAGGTGGCCTTGATTGGAAAGGGATACAAGTGAAGCAGGTGATAAACAGATACATATGATTTTAATACACTATAAATACTTAAGGTCAGTGTTCTCTTGTATGCTAATTATACCTTAAGTACCCTGAATTCACTGTTAATTAATTTTAAGTGGAAAAAAAGCTAATATTGAGAATTCCCAATTTCCAAGTGCATTTTACCTTCGATAAAATGTTTCCTCAGTTTTATCGTAGTTTTAAGGACCTTAGGTTTATTAGTTCTATTCATAATCATACTTTTTTGTTACAGTATGAAGCCCATATCTCAAAGTCAGGGCTATGCTCAGTGTGTTTCCTTACTATAGAAATAGGGAGGAATACATCTTGCTTTTGTTAGTTTTCTTAAGAATTAGTCTCTCTCCCTTAACTAAATTATATTTGCCTTTTATACTCTCTTCTTTAACCCGGAGCCTTAACGGTAGGCCTGGTTAAATTTGGCAAGTTATTTTTGTTAAAGGGATTTTGAAAGCAGTATTTGTAACTGAAACACTTGTACAGTAAGTAACATTTGTACATTTTCATGAAATAATCTAAGACAGCAGTTTGTTCATACTATTTATTGAGTCCTGGCAGGGTGCTGGAAACTTGTACAAGCTTGCGTCTTGGCCCTTCCCTACATGTTGAAACGAAAGCACACATGTTCACATGTTAAAGTGTCGCCAGGCATCCCAACCATCCCTGCTTTGCTCACATGGCTGCCTTAAGTTATTTTACATGCATTCTAACTCAGTGGCCAACAGTTAAATTACCTTGTTTCATTTGTGAGTGTGTATGTCTAAATGCTGGTAATCAACTGCGTCCCTTGAAAATTGATAGATGTGCTCATTAAGGAGAGTTCTTGCTCTTGGCTGTGTTTCACAAGTCACCTCAGCTAGTGCTTCTGGATGAAGCTGGCAAGATGTGCGGCTCAGTAATACATCTAGCTTTATGCTCCTTTTCCAGGATTAAAACCTCCAATTTTGGTATGTTAAACATGCATTGTAGGGATTTGACAAGCAAGAGGAAGTCAGTTATTTGCTAATTACAATATTTCCACAAAAAACACCAAGGGCTGCTGCTGTTGTGTGGCAGCATTTTTTTTAATGCACTAACATTTGCTCTTCATTTTATCCTCTTGTGCTTCTTCCTACACAAGTACCTATTTATTTGCAAGACAGATCCATCTGTGGAGACTCAGAGGTCCACCAGCCTGCCACTATCATAGATCTCAGCAAAGCTGCCTGTGTGAGAGAATCATGCAGCAAGGTTTATGATTAGGATTTTGAAGGTAACATACACCTGTTTCGGCTTTCAGGATGAGAAATGAATTGCCAATTACTGTTGACATGTTCAGATACAACACTTCTTACGATAGAAGCCTGCTCAGCCTGCTTTCTGCTGGGCACCCAGCTGGGAAACCATCAGATCTGGAAAAGGGGTGTGCTGGCAAGGGAGCGAAGACAGAAGGGGATCCATTTATGATCTCTTTCCATTTTTCGTTTCTGTGCAAGCTCTAGGTAGGTCAGCCCCTCTCACCTTTGTTTCCCCAGCAGAGCTCTTGAACAAGATGAAGTGATCAAAGCCTAGTGCCAGCACATAGTCACAATCTCATTACTTTGCAAGCTGCACGCCCAGATGCTACTGTTTTTGCATCAGGCCTGGCTGATTTCCATTCATAACACCTCCATTACAGCTCATTTGGTACTACTTGTCATTAACCAGTTCAAGTCTTCTCTGGGAGAAGAAACCATACAAATCAGTGAAGATCTCACTGTCATACATTTTTTTTGTCACAAAAGTACATCTTTATTATACATTGTGTGTCTGAAACCATAAACAATAATTTTAAAAAGTGAATTAGTCTCCCAAATCATGTGGAATTATAAACTAAAGTTATGGTAGTATTAGTGCTACTAATAAGTGCTTTTAAAATGTATTAATGTGACATCTTTGCTTTGAAGAACTTAGTCATCGTTAATAATAGACCCACTCATCAAGGGCCCATTTCACACTCTAAGTTCTGTTGGCATCGAAAATACAGAAATCTGAGTTTGAGTCTCTGAGCTCAAAAGTTTTATACTCATTGAACTCATTGACTGTACTATAGAGGCGTCAAACTCTGATACAAGAATTACAACTTTTACATTTGTTTAAGATAAAAGCAAAGGAAATCATACTATAAATAGTCAGGAAAATAAATGTGGCAGGAAGTTGGGTGAAATATGAGACCACATTCATGTATCAGACTTCAAAGGAGTTTAAATACTATGTTTTGAAAAGGAAAGTTTATAGGATAAAGATTCAACCAAAAGCTCTACTACTTGTGAATGTATGTATTTTTTCTACTACCTACCCTATTCTTACTACTAGAATTATACCTTTTAAATTGCTTTTGTTTCTAGAAATCTTATTTCAAATATACAAATATACCATTAGGCACGTATTTATTGTATATGTTTCTGACAGTTACTGTCTACTGTATCATTATTATATCTGTATATTATATCCACTCAAAAAAGAGCACATACTAGTTTGCGATATAATTGTCTCCTAATAGACTTCAGGGACTTCAGAGATATGGGAAACAGTTTTGATTGAAAAGCTTGGGGGAGAGAGTTCAAGAAAGATTTGGTTTTTGGAAGACTGTTAGAAAAAATCTTAGGGCACTGTAAGAAAAGGAACCTTGTCTTCTTATACCATTGAAACAGCAAAGGTGAACTGTTTAGGTTTTCCCAGCTTTGATCTCTTTATCCTAAGAATGCTCATTGAACCAAACTTTGCATGTTGTTGCAAAGAAAGATGTTGTGGGGCAAATTTAATTTATTTGGCTTATTTTTATGATTTCTCTGGATGTCCAGTCTTTTATGTTTGTATCTCTGAATGTCACCAAAGCATATAAAGTTAGTTCACTTCTAGGTAAATTTTCTACTGCTAGTCTACTTGAAGATAGTAATACCAAATAAACCTTTTAAAGTATTCTTTCTTCTTCCCATGAAATTTTATCACCAATTTTTGCCTCTTGACATCCTCCTTGGAGCTTTAGTCCTGGAAGTAAGAATACAAAATTACTCAACACTGTTGGATTTTTAAATTATTGAAATAATTTTTTTCCTTTCTTGTAATAAGGGAAATGTAATTTTTCTCCTCTTTTCTTTTCTCAAGTCAACTCCTTAGAAGTAAAGCTTACGAAGTTGTACTTTGGTATTCATCCTTCCCCACTTATCACTATAAATAGAAATGTTAATAAATTTAGGTCTTATAGAGTATGGTGTAATATGATATAGGACCTTCACATCACATAGGGAAAATAAGTGTTAACTCCCAGCCTGAATGGAAGTTAAGAGTAGAAAATTTTATTGAGAGAGATGCAGCTCCTGAGAGAGATAGAAGAAGACCTGAGTAGGTTGCTATGGACCCGCTTCACAGAGGAAAAGCACAAGGTGATACCGTGTCGGCCAAAGCTATCATCAACCAGTAAGATTATAAGTATAGTTGTTTAGGTAATACTGGTCCAGTGGGGAAGCAGGTCACAGCAAGTATACATGGAAAAAACTTTGAACTTTTCAGGAAGGGGTAAGTCTGAGAGTCTTAGTCACCCACGAAGGTGACTGATGTCCATCTAAGATCAAGTGTTACCCCCTATCTTATCCCTTGAGGAAGCATGTAGGCCTGGTCATTCTGTCTTTATCGTGAGACCTGGCCTCCAACAGCTGTGCTTTCCGCCACAGTTGTAATGTGCTGTCATATTTTATATTGATTCTCAAGGACCTACTCCTGGCTCACTGCCTATAATCTTTCTAACTTAGCTGTCTATAATAATACCACATTAAAAAATAATACCATATATATTTTAACTTGTACTTACTGACATATCCCACCTGGTTAGAATACATAAATTCAATTCATTTTTAAAAATAGCTGCATATTGTTCTTTGGTCTACCATAGTATATTGAACATTTCCACTCCTAACAGATAATAAAGTTGTCTCAAATGATTTGTTTAGTGATGAAAAAACAAAAGGCTGCAGTGAAACAAACTTACACTTAAATTCTTAGGATCTACTTCATTTGTTTAGGGAGTTTGTTTGCAGCCCATCCTTCCAACTGTATAGCATTAGGCTACTTAACCTCTTGAGGTTTTTTGTGCTGATATAGGAAATGAATATACATATAATACATATAACAATAAATGAATATACATATAATCAGTATAGGAATTAAGGAAATAAGATAGGCAAAATTCTAGACAGTTAGAAGGTACCCAACCTTATATAAGGTCAATTTCTTAAGAATCTAGTAGGGATAGAATTGTCAAAGCCCAAGTTTTTTAACCTTATGGATTTTATCACACTGTGATTCTAAATCCATCCTTCCAAGACTGTTTGCATATTTATTTATTTTTTTAAAAGAAAGCCTGTTTTGTGAAAATTTTAGGCTTTCTTGACTTGCGTAATTTAAAAGTACTGCATTTTGGCACAATCTTTATAGTTTTACTTCTAGTTTTTAATTCCCTAGAGGTGAATTGAAAAAGATCAGCGGTGGAACTTTTTCCATTAACTCTGGGAAAAACTACAGGACAAAGAATTGTCCTTTGGCAGAAATGTCAATCCATACCTCTTTTGGAGCATTTGGGAACTAAAGCACTGAGAAGCTGATTTAATAGGAGAATTGAAAACCAAAATGTATACACACCTTCACCTTTTCTAACTGATGACCAGCAAATGAAAACTACATTCTCAGAACTTGATGATGCGGAGAAAATAAGATTGTTGCTCCAGAGAGTGCATTAAGGCTGAGATCTTTAAAAGATTTGAGTGCTAAGCTTTTGGAGAAAGTCTGATCCATTCTTATTAATGATACATCTATTTGTACTTAGTGCCATAAAATTTCCCTTTTGTATGATGGAGTGTCTAGGAAGTAGATTTAAGGAAATGAGGAACTTCATATGCTATGGGTTTAGCAGCTACCAAAAAATACAGTCATTTGTTCATGTTTATGGCTGTTGGTCTTTCTGATTTTTTTCTTTTTAACTTATCAGGTCTTATTTTTTTCCATTCCATAAGGCCAGTGTAATTAATAAATTCGCACATCTACAAAATTTTTATTGGATATAATACTGATAGCCATCTTTCACATAATGCAAAGTATTCAAGCAAGTTGCTTCTTATTCTCTCTGACTATAAAATGTAGTTCTCTACAGCTATTAAAATGTTGTTAGTAACAGAGATGTCATGTAGGAATTAAGTGAAATCTGTTTATGTTCTTGGCACATCCTAAACAGTCAGTAGTTAGCTAATTATTAGACTCATCAGTAGTTCAAGTTTCTGTTGAGTGAATTTTATGTTTTTTAAATGATGTCCATCATGTACTGTAATTCAATGTATATTTCCCCAGAGGATAATCCTTGGATATAAAACTGCAATTGAGACTATACCATGTCTCTAAAAGTATATATTTAAAGATAAATGTTTTCTGTCAAATCATTGATCAATAGTTAGCAATACTGCTTAAAACCATGATACTTCAGCATGCTGAACGACAACTACATAATGTAGTTAAAAATAAGTCTGAAATACTCTGCTCAGATAAATGCCACTATTATGAGTTCACGGTATAGTTCTCACATGGTACTTCGTCATATCTTTAGAATATTTATATTTATATTTATTTGAGATTGTGGGCAATCATGGGCTGGTGGTGTTTAATAACAAGAAAATTCTTCCCAAATTTGTCCTGAAGTTAGTTGCTTGGCGCTTGGACCATAGTTTTTCCCAGAAATAAAAATGATACTTGGATCAAGTGTCTAGGTTAGTCCTTGAAAGCCTGCATATCCCATTTATAATTGAGAGTGGAGAATGGAGACAGTAAAGAAGCAAAAACAGGAAAAACAGTGCAGTTGTGTATGTGTAAGTATATTTGCATGTGTGTGTTTAAAATAAATTTCTGAATTTTGAAGCTTTTACTACCGTAGTCACAGGAACAGTGTTATTCCCACAAAAAATGGACAGCAGAAGCCTCAGAAAGTAACACTTCCTACCTCCCAGTCCACCCAGTAGTTTTTAAACATTTTTATGTAGCAGTTAGTAGAATCCTATTTTCAGATGAAATCTAGTGCAGACCTCTAATACCTACAACTGATAATAAACAGTTTTATTAGTATAACTATGATTTATGAGCTATTTACCACCTTTGCATATTATAGAGAACAATGAATTATTTTCATGAACATAAGATTTAATAATTAGGGGCTAGGGATGACAGTTACTGTCTTATTTCAGCCTTAACACACAAATTCCTGTACTTGGTTACAGTGTTGTGATAATCCTGATTTGCAGTGATGAGTAGTGGCAAATGATAATAGTTTTTTTTTTTGTAACAGCTTGTCTTGCAATCACAAGATACTCATCCATCAGTTCAATCTATATGATTAAAAGCAAAATAAGTTTCTGCTTCAAAGCTAAATAATTGACAGTATCTAATAAATCATAATATAGAAGTTGAGATAAACATCCACAATTTATAATATGAAGCCACAATATCAAAATAACCTTTGATACCTCCTTCCTGCACTTCAGAGCTTGTTCATTAAAAAGAGCACGTGCTGCCTGCTCCATCCTGCTTTAGCTCACGTTTTCTATACATAACCCAGAATACCTTTCTTCCTGTTTCCCTCTTGACGAACTCGTCCATTTATCAAGACCTCTCTTGTGGATTAATTTCTATTTTCCTTGCAGAATCTTTTTCAATACCTTCTTTTGTTTTTACACATTTTTTGTTCTATGTTAGTATAACTCAAGTCCACAGTACTCAGCACTGAATCCAGGACCTTGCATGTGTTAGCCAAGTGTCTGCCCTTGAGCCACATTTTCAGCTCGGAAGCCTTTGTTACAACCTGCTTTGTCTCACAGTTGCCAGTACCCATCTCCCTTCCCCAGTGTGAGCCCTATGAGGCATGAGTTGTCCCTGAGCCATCTTATAGCAGTTGTACTCTAATAAGTGCCCAATTAATATCAATATTATTGTTTACTCTCATAAAATTGTCATGCTTCTTAATTTAGGCTCTCAGAATATTTGTACTGTGGAATTTACAGTGAAACATGTCTAAAAAGCTAAGTAAAAACACCAGGCTGCAGAACCCAGTGGTCATATATCCAGTTGCATTATATGACTCATTGCCAATGGAATTGAAAGCTTCTGGAGTGTGTGTGGGGGGGGGACAGGTTGGAGACAGAGGCTTGCTATGTAATTCTGGGCTGACCTTGAACTCACAGTGATCCTACTGTCTCAGCTTCCCAAGTGCTGGGATTATGGCCTTGTACCCCCACACCTGGCTTGAAACCTCCTCAAGGGCAAGAATTTTGTTATGGTTGTAGGTTTTCCCTGAAACTTGCACACATACTGCATTGGGAAGTACATATTGAAATAGATACATTCAACAAACTAGAGGCCTGGGTGGTGCTATGTTTGTCCAACCTAATGGTTTGATTTATCTAGCTGTTGATGACCTTTATTACAGGCCATTAATAGAGGTTTGATTTTTGTTTGATACTAGCTAATTGCCGGAGTTCATCTGCAATATGTGCTTGGTAGAAGCAGGGCTTTCCCCTTGACACTATCAATAGAGTACAGTAGTTATTTACTATAGCAAAATTCAAAACATGATGCAGTATTATTTATTAAAGTTTGTCATTGATTAGAAATTGCTTCATTTTGGATTTCTATAAAGTGTGAATTTTTATCAAGTAAAAGATTATTGGTACTTGAAAACTTCTTGGCTTTTGTTATTTTTGAGGACTTTTTCACTGTTGATGTAGACAGCATACATACATATTTTTTCTAAAACCAAAGCATATCTCATTAACATTTTCCAGATGAACCTGAAAACACATGATATCTACAAGTCAGGTAACTCTACCAAGAATGCCAATTAAATACTTTATAATACTGTATAATATGTCTACCTTTCCCATGAGGTCTCTATTGCATACAATACGAGTCTATATTAAACTTGATTATAGGCATTTTCTGAGCAAGGCACTGATGAGACCAATGGATAGAAAAGAAAACTATAAACTTTAAGAAAATGCTAAGTGAGTTATTCCTTTTTCTGGCTCAGTTAAAATTATACTGATTGTCAAGTCTCATTAACCCAGTGGGTTACTACCCTGCACGCATTAGCAGCAGCCCCACTGTAATGTGAGCTGTCTTGCCACATCATGGACACATTTATGAAGATTGATTAAACAGCTAAGGTTTAGTGTTAACGTTTATTGTCAGGCAAGCTGTACAAGAACCTGTCAGGTATTGGTTTTTGCTTTGATTTATGAATAGGTTGCCACATGAAGAAGATATCACATAAAACATTACTGTTGACAGCAATGTCATTAGATGCAATTGTAACTATAGCAAATAATAACTAAGTCTAATTAGTTTCATTGCCCATTCTTGCTTTCTTTAGTACTAGGGATGGACCAGAGCCTCTAAGCAGTGTGTCCTTTCCAAGGAACGGACTCACTTGCCCTTGGGTTAGCAAGTGTCTCCAAAGGTTTCACTGTAACTGTAGCCAGCAGTGTGATGCTAATCACCTAAAAGAATCTTTAACTAGTGGGCCTAATGGTCCATTTATCCCCAGCTGGCAGGAGTGGAGTATTCACCTTTTGGCTTTGCCTCAGGACGCATGTGTGGCTCACTTTTCCACAAAAACCCCGGAGGCAGGAGGAGTCTGAGATTCTGCCTCCTGAATAACTGCAGGATCTTCAAGAGGCTCTTCTGGAAAATGGCTCCTATAGCTTCTTGCTCAATAGGACTTTTCTCTGGGAGGAGAATAGTTACTTTGCTTATTTTATTTTTTTGTTTGTATCAATACACTTTGGTAGAGTGGAATGTCTTTTATATGTTAAAAACTGTTTTTCTCTTTGAAATCTTTGGTCTCACTAGTTGTTGTGTTTTAATATGCAGAATGGCAGCTGTATTTTCCTGTAAGCAAATGTAATTGTGGGAAAGGTTCTCTGTTTATTCCATGGACACATACATTTTGAGCAATGCCAAAACAATTTTAAAAGCCAGGACCCTCAGAAAATCACTAAGCCTCCTTATAAAGCAGGTGAGTGCTGCCCTCCAGAAGGCTGCTTTCCCCAGCCAGCATTTGCATAGAGCTGGTTGAGGGGCTGGGGACAAGTATGTGTGTGCACAGAAATTGCCACCTTTCTTTCAGGTTCCAAGTATAAACAGAGATACTATTTATGTCTCTCTGCCTTTTTAGTCATAGTTGAACCTACCTCGTTTAATACCCTAGTTTAAAAAAAAAAAACTTTTATGTGCCATTAATTGAAGCAAATTCTAGCAAAGTTTTACTCCTCTCTAATCTTTTATTACCTTTATCTGTGGAAATTCTTTTGCAGGTATGAGAGACAGGGTTGTCACAAGCAGTAGAATGAAAGAATATAGATGGAAGCATGCATCAGTTATTACCAGGATTAAAATGTGGCCCTGGCCCAGGCAGGCTGCACCTAATAGCCTCTTGCTGCCTGGAAGGCTTCTGTTGCTAAGATGGCTTGGAGCAGTCAGGCAAGCCCCTGCCATAGGAGAAGCACAGTGGCAGCTGGGGAGAATCATATTTGGCCCACCGTGGCAGTAAGACAGTGCCCAGGAAGCCCTGGTCTCCAATTTGGGGGAGCCAAATGATGAAGCTTGGATATGAGATGGTGTCATTAAGGGCTTTCTGGAGAGAGAATGCAATTAAATATGAAGCCAAATGAGCAAGTGTGTTAATATGTGGGGAAGGTGCTCCTCAGATACTCACGAAGGCAATCTAGTGACTGTCATGGAACTTTCTTTTAAACACGTGCTTTTAAAAAGGTTGAAGGCCAAGTCTGAACCTCAAACTTGCTTTAAACATAGGCACAGTTAAGATAAAGCCTTAAAACATTAATAGCGCCCCCACTCTTTTCTTCTAGGAAGAGACTATTTGGTCTACTAAGACCAGATGATTTTTCATTATTTTGCTTCCTTTTAGTGGGACATGGAGTGAGTAGAAATAAGCATATTTGGTTTCCTCCTCACTCTCAGACATCTTGGTTTTGTATGGCAAGCTGATTATTAGAAAAGAACCAGACCTTATGAAGTTCAACATCACAAAATGCTCAGCCTTACCTGTAGGTCCATAGCAAAGTATAAAACCAAGAGAGGCCAACCCATTGCCAAAGCTAAAATTGATAGAAAGGTTATCTGAAAAGGAAGCTGAATAGATTTTGTTTCTGGCACCAGTTCCACTTGGTTGTAGTGGCTCCATGGGGCATTTTGTTGAGAAAGATTCTGAAACAGACAGGCTCTGCCTGAAAATATGTCAGGATTGATTAGTGATGTCTGTCACTGGCAGAGCTGGCATTTTTCTTTTGATTTCCTATTCCTACCTAAAATCAGATATGAGTGTCTGTTTATCCTTTTACTGATAGTGTCTAAACTAGAAATAGGAAGCAGGGAGTGGGACAGGATGCGCAGTATAGTGTTAATGTCTGCCCTAGGTCCTCTTTTCATATTTTCTCCTATCAGCAGCCTTGGGGAAATGAAATGGCGCATAGTAGGACTCCATTTTATCACATCTTGTCCTGATATGGCTCCTAGTGGGAGAACCTTTTACTTCTCAGTCGTTTCGTGAGACCTGACACCAGTGCCTCTGTTACTGGCATTTCAGGACCTTCAAAGGTAATCAGGGGAGAAACAACTGTTGGTAAAATAACCTTCATGACCTGCCATGGTCTTTATCATAAGAGAATGTGTTAACAGTCTACTGTGCTTAGCTTTTATAATACATGCAATGACATTAACCTTCAGGACATTTCGGAAAGAGCCTAGTGGATAGAAGTCATAGTTTATAAGTACGGAAGTAAGACCTTAGTCAAGTGACCTCTCTCCTAGACACTGGAATTAGGACAAGCTCCATCCAATAAGTGCTTATTCCTTCAGCCTAAAGCATTGATGCTTATAGCTAATAGTGAAGAGTAGTAGAATTTGATGGTATTTGGTAGAAGTTAGTGTTATAATTGATTTATTGTATTGAAAAGCTTTGATAAAAGCCCTCATTGCTTTATTTTATTCTGTGATTGTGATAAAAATTAACTTATTAATATATTCAATTTTGATAGCCAAACCTTCAACTGAAATTGTAATCCCACACATGCATTGAGAATATCTTCTTTCAGGGCTGTTCATTCCAAACTCCAACTGGAGGTGCTGGCACTTGTCAGCCAGTTTGACAGTTTACACTGATCCAATTAGGCAGACAAGTCTAAAGTAGCTACTTTATGGCCTGCTATATAGTGACAGCCATTATATACCTCTTAACCATAAGATATGATATAGCAAAGTTCTCAGTTTTACAGGCTTTTTACATAATCATTTAGTAATGTGCAATTAAGTTCTGAATAGTAATCAATCCATATGTACCATGGTTTTATTGTGTGTTTGGCTCTACGTTCTCACTCAGCCTTTATAAAAGCCACTCTCTCCAGCCCAGGGAAGCCTGTCTTTATCATTTACCTGAATTTTCTTGGCGTCCAGCCATGCTACATGTTTCACAAAAAGGAGAGTCCTTTGAGTCTCTTCTTCCTCCATCCCTGCTTGTGTATGGACTGTGGGGCCCTGACCATTAATGCTGTCATTAGCTGGCCACCTAAAACCATTCAAAATGAAATCATCATTGGTACTTTCATATTCTCCATATTGCTTCTGAATGAGTTTTAGTAGTTAAAGCTTTTCAAGGTAGAGTAAAGGAAAGGACAGGCCTCGTTGTGTGAATGAACTGAAATGGTACCTGACATTTTTTAATTAACACTGGCACTTCTTGGCCTCCTGCTGAGGTTTGCCAACTTGATTTTATAAAATGACATTTATGACCCCAAAGATATAGAAACTCACTGAAAGAGACTGAAAACCAGTTTCTGGCCTGCTGCAATACTGGTTTAATGGTAATAGAACTTTAACTGTGTGGTGTTTATTATTCTTGAAATGCCCAACTTATTTTAGACAGGATTGTGCTATTATGAAAGCAAATTAAAGCAGTTTGCCATCAGTTCTGTTGAGTTCTCCTCACGGCCTAGTCACAAGTACCAGCCGTACCACCAGCAGTGGGCAAATCTGTGCCAAGTATAATTATTTCCAATACAATTCCGTTTATTCATAGGGAGGACTGTTGCTCCCCATGAGAATTTAGTTGAGGAAAGAAAAGTTATATAGGTTTATGATAGTTACATGCCCCATGCAGAAGGTTTGATTTTAACATGAGTATAGCTTTTTCATCTGTCATCAAAAACACATACAGCAGTTGTCTTTCTAGACCACCTGACCACTGTGGGCACCTTCCATTATGTAAACAGTCACCATCCCTCAAGCGGACTGTGTTATAAAGCTTGGCTTTTAAATTGGCTGTTTGAAAGTAGACACCCATCTTTCCTTGGAAATAAGTTGATGAGCTAATAGATTGGTTCATAGAAAAACCTGTAGAAATTTATTAATTGAAATAATAATATTACCAGCTAGCATTTATCAAAATCTTACTCTATGCCAGGCATTGTGTTGCATGTGAATGCCTTACTATTATGCCTAACAATCTTAAATCATAGTAACTGATGGAAAAGTTGCACCTTAGAGAGATTAAGCTGACTGTGTGGTCACAGTCTATAATCTATTAGATTATAATAGATTATAATCTATTAGATTATAGATTAATCTTCTAATCCAATTGAAGGCACAACCTATATAACTTAACCATGGCAGTTATAAAAGGTACTCTCAAGTGCTATGAGAGTATGTATTACGGGAATCATCTGAGTGGCAGAGATAACCTCTTTAAAGGCTGAGATCTGCGGGCTAAAATAGTAGTCCCAGGGGAAGTGCAAAGGAACTAATATATGTTAAGAACCTACAGAAACAGCTTAACATTAGGACTCTGAAGAAAAGTAGAATGTAGAAAAGTATAGTAGAGATATGATGTAGAGGCTGTGTCATATAGGACCTAATAGAACACGATCACTATTTTACATTTTATTCTAAGAAAAATGGGGATCTTTGATGGCTTGGGGTGGAAACCTAGAAGTTACAGGATCAAATTTGTCATTTAAAAGAGCACTCAGGTTATCTTTTTGTTAATGAATTGCAATAAAGATGTGAGTGGGGAACAGAGAAGAAAATCAGGCAATTACTTAGGGAACTATTGACATATTTCAAGCAGGTGGTTATGGTGGCTTGGACTAGAATAATGGCAATAGAGGTGAAGGGAAATGAATCAATTCTAGATCCACCCAGATGTTTAGTCGACAAGACTTGATAGCAGATTGGAAATTGGGAATGAAGGGAAGTGGAGTGTCAAGGACTCCTTGATTCGGGATACCCAGTTATTGAAATGGGGAAGAAAGAACAAATCAGGGTGTCAGAGGAAAGAATTAAGTTCAGTTTCAAATATGTGGCACCTATAAGAACTATAATGGCAGTAGGAAACACCTTATAAGAGGACAGGGCTAGAGACACAAATTTGATAGCTTCGAGCACACAAATAGCATTTAAAGCCAGGAGAATGGTTGAGATACACATAAGAGAGAATACAGAGAGAAGAGAGCAGAAAGACCTCCAGGCCCATGACCCTGTGGACCTGAACATTTACAGATCAGTTTGAAGATGCAGAGAGCTAGGAGGAAGAGCAAGAAAATGCCATGTTATTAAAGCCAGGAAAGAGGTTTTCCTCTTTTTCAAAAGAGGGCTGTTATATTGGAACAAGTCTGTGGTGATCAGACCTATATAATGTTTACTAATAATCACTGGGTTAGGCCACCTAAAGGTCTGACTTTAGCACTGAATGGTTGACTGAAAACTGCTTTGGTGTAGTTAGAAGGGAATGGATAGATGATAAGGAAGTAGGGGTCAAAATTGTTAGAGATGTCCTATCAATAATGTGGCGTCCTCTAGCCCCAGACGACAGTTTAGATTCAGAGTAAGATTGAAAACTCATTTCCTCTGTTGCACTAGTCATATTTTAGGTGTTCATTAGCCACATGCAACCACTGTGTTGGACAGAGTACATTAGAACATTTGTATCGTTGCAGAGAGTTGTGCTGGGTTGTTCTAGAAAATGGTGGGGTGCCAGTGAAAATGCCCTAGTGGAAAAAGAAGTTGAAGATATCAAGAGAGTAAATCCTGTTAGATGGCTTGGGTAGGAGGGAAGGGGAACGGGAATGTAAAAATCGGATGCATAAGCAGACATTGCTTTTCTTTACAAAAGATACTCTTCCTCAAAAGTAACTATAGAAAAGGAGAAAATAGGTGCTGACCCAGGTTTATGGTGGAAAGGGGAGGGAGTTATCCTTTGGTTCCTATTTTTCTCAGTGTAATAAGAGATCAAGTCATTAGCCAAGGGGCCAAAGGAGAGGAAAGGGATGAGATCTCAGAGGAGGTTGGCAGTAGGATGTATAATCGTAATAATGTGGGGGAGAGGGAGTGTAACACAGAAATGCAGTAACATTATAAGAAGAATTTAGTGTCTGTTTATGAATTTATAGTGACTCCAGTTTCCTTAGTTTTGTGATTTTTCTCCAGAAACACTCAGCTGGAAAGCTGTATTAAGGGACATTCATAAGGCAGACATTTGTAGATTGGGGCTGTGTGTAACGGCATAGATTAATACTGCTGAATTGGAACCCTTAGGGAGATGTAAAACTAATGGAGCTCAGCATGGTGAATCCAGTCCAGACATGAATTGAGAAATGCATTATTTGGTCCTGCAGTAATATATCATTGTGCCTTTATCTGGGACTCATTGAGATTCCACCTCTGAAATACTCAAGTATGAGACTGATCATAGTCATTGGAGAATTTGTATAGTAGATTGTTGCTTTCTATGCCTTATATTAGATCTTGTTCATTTTAAGTTTCAAAGCAGCCTAGGATGTTAAGCCAATTTGTTAAATCTTGCCTATCTGAAAAATACTTTAAATCCATTCATGTAACTCAAGGGGATGAGATTATGTGATGTGTTTGAATTTAATACCTTCTTATGACATGAGTACTGAATATTTAATCAGAATACAAAGAGAAATACTACATTTTAAAAAATTACAGTTATTGTGTACATATGTTCCATACAGAGACATGCAGTTCAGTGTGCTTTGTACGCCTGTATAAACATTTCACTTTTATTAGCTTCAAAATGCTTTTAAAGATAATATTTTATTCTAAGTTTTATATTTAATGTATGGAATTTTAAGAAAATATTAACAAATACTTGAATTCATAGTGTACTGCCTAAAATTAATAGTGTGACTGTGTGGTGTTAGCTGTGCTTACTACTGGAAATGAAACATTGTTAAATAGCAGCTCACCCCTTGAATTCTCTCTCTCTGCACTAGGTCCCTTAACTGTCTATTTTTCAACTACAAAAAGGCGATCTCATCATTTCCAGGGAGTTATGGGAAATAAAAGGTTAATATTTCTAATGCTCTGAGTTTTGAGGATGCCAAGCACTTTGTACAAAATTACTACGTTGTATGAGTATTTTTGTTTTAGCCTCCATGTTCAACCTTTGGAAATGAATTTAATTCCTATGGAAACTTCCGACTGCTATAAGTAGTACCCTTATCCACGAATGAAAAGTAAAGTCAGTTCAGAGAGTAACTTTACCAGTTTATAACATGGCTTGGGAAATGAACAATAGGAATATGTGTAGTTGTGCTCTTTGGCAGTTATACCAGTTCATATTAGTTTGTGTTTGAAAACAGCCTTGCAAATGTCACCATCTGCACTTCAGAGGCCAGAATAGGTAAATAGGGGCTTAGTAGAAGTTTCAGTGGTGGTTTGTTTTTTTTTTCCTCACACCACGAGTAGCTGCTTTTCAGGAGGCAAGGGATAAGAAAAATATTTTGAAGTAAAATTAGCTTTGGAGAGTATAGGAGAAGAGAAAATCCTGCTTACTCCTTGGAAAGGCTGGATTTTTGCAAGCTACTGAGTAGAATTCATGTTGATGGGTGTAAGAGGAGGCAGCTGAGGGAAGAGAAATTATTGGAGACTCTAGTAATAATAGAATATGTAGGATGTGGTAGCACAGAGAGTAATGTCAGAGGAAACAGGAAAAATTGAAAATGGAAAGCATTTCCAAGGAAGAACTAACAATCTCAGTGACTTCATGTATTATAGAGTATTAACAGCAAAAGAATCAAACTTTAATGCACAATGATGAACTAATATTGCTATTCATGAAAAATTGAAAGACAATCCTATTTGAATAAATAATGAAAATAATAAATTAAACATAG
This sequence comes from Dinomys branickii, assembly GCA_004027595.1. Classification (NCBI taxonomy): domain Eukaryota; kingdom Metazoa; phylum Chordata; class Mammalia; order Rodentia; family Dinomyidae; genus Dinomys; species Dinomys branickii. The sequence goes on from PVLD010006265.1 coordinate 23,728, forward strand.
CCAAATGATGCTTAGTGTAGAGATCTTCAAGGATTCTAAGTGGATCATCAGATCAAGCTGTCTTCCAATGGCAAGATTAGTATTAGTATGTGTTATAAAAAAAATTGGAGCATAGTAAGCCTCTGCTCAGAAACCTGGGCCAGAGTAGAGATGAGAGATCCAATTTAGTCACACGCAAAGCAGGAGAACCCCATAGAGGGAAAAATAACTCCACCAGGAACCATAGGAGAGCAAGAGCAACAAAGATCTGAACTTTGGAAATTATTTACAATTAAGAGACAAAAATAGAGAGAGATCAATTAAAAAGACAGAGAAGGGACCATCATGAAAGAATTTCATGGTTGCAGAAAGCTTCTAGGTGTTTCAGTTTCACATTATACTTTACTACCAATGCCCTGACCCATGACTTTGATAATTTAGCGATTTCTCTTAACTTTTTTTCTCACAAGGTTACTGCGATAGTAAACGAAAACAAGGTCTTGTGCTGAACTTGTACTAAAGGTCAATATGGATAGAAGCATTATGAATTTTTTCCCAGTTTACATTTTTGTTCTTGGGTAGTGTTTGCACATGGACTTTGATATCTGGTGTCTGGATTACACTTTAGTTAGTTTTCTAGTTAGTGCTACACAACCCAGGGAAATGGCTTTGCCATTAGGAATTATGGTGGCTGGGCATCCAAAAGGCAAATACGGCAGTTTTTATAGGTACATATATATGCCTTTGACTTTTAAATAAGTCATTTCTTGATAAGCAATACATGCACATGATAGAAAAGTTAAGTGTCATATGCAAAATAAATAAATCTTTATTTTAAAAGTAGAAGAACAAAAACATTAACAGACACAAATAGCACAAGAACAGTACAATCAAAACTGAATTACAGACAAGGTGACAGGGAATTAACAATGGTTGTTGTATTACATATTGATAACTTCAAAGTGTATGCTCAGGAAAACAAATATAGACATGCAAGATTGATCAAACAACTAATTATTAACTGTTCCTTACAATAAAATGACATAAGTCAGTAATACAACCATGTTAGCCATCCTGCATATACATACATACATACATACATACATACATACATACTTATCCCTTTCTTCCTTTTCTCCTTCCCCTCATCCCATTTGCTCTTTACTTTTGAGCAGTTTCCTTTCATATCTCCTAATTTACATTCCCACTTTCAGGTTCTTACACTAGTGATACAATACGTTGCTTGTACATGCACATCTGATTTATTTCACTTATGAGTATGTAATTGTGACCATTTGCCTATAAAAGCCTCGAGTTTGTCTTTCTTTACAGCTGAGTAATATTCCATTATATAAAAATGCCACAGTTTTTTATCCAGTCCTCTGTGGATGGACGTTTGGGTTACTTTCACGATTTAGCTATTACACATTGCACTGCTATAAACATGGGTGCACATATATCACAGTGATATGATGTTTTCAGATCTGGGAAAATACCCTGAAGGGGAATAGCTGAGTTGTATGGGACCTATAGACCTAGTTTGCTGAGGAAATCTCCAAACTGATCTCCACAGTGGTTTCACCAGTCTGCATTCCCACCAGCAGAGGGAGAAGAGTTCCTATTTCTTGACAGCCTCGCCAACATTTGTTATTGGTTGATTTCTTAATGCTGGCCAATCTTACTGGGGTGAGATGAAATCTCGATGTTGTTTTTATTTGCATTTCTCAAATGACTAAAGATGTACAACATTTCTCATATATTTATTTGCCATTTGTATTTCTTTATCTGAGAAGTGTATATTCATCTCAGGTGCCCATTTCTGGATTGGGTCTTTGAATTTGGACAGGTACATGTTTTTTGATTCTTTGTATGTTCTAGATAGAAGACCTTTGTCCAAGGGCCAGCCAGCTAGGATTTTTTCCCAATTTGTGGGTTTTCTTTTTACTCTACTGGTGATTTCTATAGATGTGCAAAAACTTTTCAGTAAGATGAGGTCCCAGTTGTTGATTCTTTGAAGTGTTTGCCTTGCAGTTTGACTTTTGTTCATGAACTCTCTGCCTACTCCTATGTCTTCAAGATTTTCACCTACCTTCTCTTCCAATAGATTTATTAGTGTTTCTGTTTTAATATTGAGACTTGTGATCCGTTTTGACTTGACTTTGGTGCCTGGTGATAGACTTGGGTCTATTTTCAGTCTTTGGCAAGAGGCAAGCCAATTTTTCCAGCACCATTTATTAAAGAGGCTATCTTTCTTCCAGTGAGCTTGTTTGGCCCCTTTGTCAAATATTAGGTGGCTCAGTGTGTTTGTGGTTGTGGCTGCATCTTCCAGTCTGTTCCATTGATCCTCAGGTCTGTTTTTTAGCCAATACCAGGTTGATTAAAATAAATAAATCTTAAATGTGATTACCTATCCAGCTCTTCTCCTTGAAAACAACTGTTATTTATAATTATGTATTTTTTCAGGTATATTTCAGCATATAAATGCCATAAATTTTAAATTGAATTTGTATATACCCAGAGCTTATGCAGAATAAACTTCTGTTGTTTGAGTGTAGCTTATGGTAAGCTTTGTCATTTTTCATTGACCATAAACCAATCATTAATTTTAGTGCACATCAATTTTGAAGAACAAGATAAAGACTGAAACTAGAAGTACTGAGCACATGGTACAGTGTCAAGCAGTGGCTGTCAGTAAATACACAAATATAATAATGCCTTGGACCAGTGATGGCGAAGCTTTAAGAGATGAGTGCCCAAATTGCAGCCCAAAACCCACTTACTTATTGCAAAATGCCAACACTGCACTTAAACCTGAATATTGAAGTTTGTATAGAAAAAATAGCTTATACATTAACATCCTTTGTCTTAAAAGAAAGACAACACACATGCTGTATGTTTGCTACCACTGCCTTACATATATTTCTATATTTAAAGTTTTGCTGCAGTGGAAGGACAGCTTGGGAGTCAGAGGAAGAGCCTAGCATACCCCTTGCCACTATTGAGCATGTCCGTGTGGAGTCCTCTGTGTCTGCGTGGGAGCCTCCATGGTCTCCCTCCAGCTCACTCCATTTCTGCAGCTCTGAGCTGTTCCTTCAGGGATTCTCATCCTCATCTAGCCTTTGAGGTTTCCCACCCAGCAAACCATTTCCTTCCACTTCTCCTCCATCTCACTAGCCACACTTTTCAGTATTCTTCACTGTGGGCTTCCTGCTTGAGCCTCAACCACACCTTTCTCCCTGTATTTCCTTGTCTTTGTTTTAAAGATTTAAACACTCATATGTTTTTACACAGTCTGCTCTGACTGCCCGTTCCTTGCTCCACCTTACAAGAATTCCTTTATCTGCTTGTAAAACATGTCTTTCCTAAAAGTGTTTTCCCTTTTTAATCTGTATGTAAATTTCCATATAAATCTTTTATTTTAAAAATCCAGTGGTGATGTCTTTGCCTCCAGCTCAGCATTCCCTGTCTTCTTTTCCTTGCCCATCCTTCCTTCACTCGCCTTTCCAGGATGTCTGTCTGTCCCACCTCTCCCTGCTGAAACCCTTCATGTCTTCAGCCTACTGAAATTCCATCCTCTTATCTAAGATTCCTTCCAGTCATCCCTGGCCAGATTTTATGCTTCCCTTTCATATTCTGCCATTGCCAAACAGGCCCCTTAAAGCAGCTCTTAAGGGGGCCGCCTGGTCTTCCTTGTTGCCATTTCCCACGGTATCAGCTGTGTGTGAAGGATATACTGACTTAATCCCGCTGCCTCCGTTCTTAGCTACATTTTCTTCTTTATCAGTGTCCTGCTGTCTGGTTTCTGCCTCACACACTCTACTGAGATTCTTTCTCCATTTTGCTGGGAATCACATCCCAAAGCCTTTTTTCAGACTTGGTTGCTTTTGACTGTCCTCTGTCATGAAACTCAGTATGTTTCTGCTTCTCTTCATGCTCACTTCTCCCACATTCCATCTTCTTTCTGTGTCACTCCCAAAGCAGGCTCGTCTTTCCTGTCTTCTCCCTGCATGTTTGCAAGGGCCAGTGTGTGACTGTAGCCTTGACCTCAGGCTGAGCTCCAGCTGCACACTTAGATCCTTGAGGGGTGAGGTCATTTCTGCTTGGCTTCTTGATGTTACTTGAGTGCCCTCAGAGTTTCGTTCTTGTGTTTTAGTAGTAGTGTAGTAGTAGGGATTGAACCCAGTGTCTTTATACTGAGCTACGTGCCCGGTCCTTTTTATTTATTTTTAAATTTTTAGACAAGGTCTTGGGTAGTGGCCTTAGGCTGGCCTTGAACTTGTGATATTCTTGCCTTAGCTTCTTGAGTAGTTGGGAATATAGGCATGCACCACTATCAGTCTTTAAATCCTCAAGGCCCAACTCGCTGTGCAATTCTCTTGGTCCTTTTTGTTCTGTGCCAAAAGTCCTGTCAGTTACCATGTCCTCCAATTCCTGTCAACTGGGCTCATCTTTGCATCTGAGTACTTCCCTATCAACCATCCAGTCAGTGAATCTCTCCTCCCATACATCAAATTCATTCACAGTAGATCAATTTCCTAAGATGTCATCTTTATAAGTTCACCGTGTGGCTTACCATCACCTGTGGAATAGAACCTGAGCTTGCCATCTGTTACTGGAAGACTCTGCATGTGAGCCCCTTCTCAGTACAACTTCTTCCCTTTCCAACTCTCCACTAAGCTTGAGTACCTCAAATATGCAGAATTTGCCGAAACGCAGAGCGTAACTCACACTGGCCCTCACAAATGTGCTTTCTACCTCTTGGGGTCCTACTGTTTACAGATCTTTTTAAATCCTGTCTCCTCTATCCCAAGAACTTCCCAGACTACCCCCAAATAGAAAGAATTGCTTCCTCCCTCAGACTTGTTGAAGCATTTACTGTCTGTTCTGTATCCTTGATGCCTAGGTTGTCTCCTATTACCTGTGACCTCCAGTAAATGATGTTTCTTGAGGGAGAAAGTTTAGTATCCCCCTCCTCTTTTTGTTTTCACACATCCTTACCATCCCCTATCCAGAGGTCACAACTGTGATAGGCACACAGTGTTCTTTCTGCTTGGCAGCTGTGCATCCATGGTGATTTTCCTTTCCAGCACCAGTGCCTCAGCGTTCTCCCCTTGGAGCAATCAGCAGGGATGGAAGATGGACAGAAAGCTTCTGTCTACCACTCTTCCCGACTATTGCTTCCTCTGCTCTTTTTCAGCACTCTGACACTTAAAGAACAAATCAGTATGAGTTTTTCCCCTTACTTGTCTCTAAAATAAATACATTTACATTTCTTTCAGGTAAGAGAGCCAGACACATTCCCTCCAGTGTGTATCTGGTATTTGGATCTTTTAAAATGTAGTGGAAGAAAGAGTATACCTAAATTAATGTAACACACTTTCTCACTACAGACCTCAATTTTGGTCTTAACCTCATTTTTTTAGAATATGTCATAGTCCTCATTGAGATATGTGACAATTTTGAATTTTTTAAAACTAAGCTCTTCTTAACTTGGTACTAAATGAATTCTCTTAAACTTAATCATAGCAAGGAATAGGAGGAGTACTAGAATGTGGGTTTTGTGTGTGGGCAGTTTGAATGGGATTTCACCAAACCCACCCCCAAGTCTCCCTCAACTAAAAAGGAACATGAAAAACTCGTCCCAAGGGGTAATTCTTTTTGAAAAACTATAAGCACCTAAAAATAGCATAGCATGAATGTATGTGCTCAACTGTATGTCTGCTCTGATGCTGCTTTTATGTTTCTCAACGGAAAGACTGTGACACTATGCTGTTACATGAATAGTTAGTAAAACAAAGACATACAGTAATAAGACATGGAAATAAATACGGAATTTCACAAGTATGGAATGGTTTCTGTGTTGGTTTGGGGGTTATTTTGCAAGGGGGAACAATATAATACAGGACACATATTTTATAAGATTATTTATAATACTCACCCAAAGAATGATATACAAAGGAGTGCAGGAAACCTGTCCACACAATAAGATCAAGGAATCCAGCTGAGGGCCTGGATCCCAAGGAAATGTCCTGCATGAGACCAGCTGAATACCTAGAGCCCATAACAATGCCTCCCATGAATCCAACCGGAGGCGCAGAGCCCACAGCAATGCCTCATGCAGGCTGTTTCATGGATCTGCGCTGGAAAGGCCCAAAGGTCAATGGTGGAACCTAGGCAGTCTGTGCCAGCAGGCTGAGGGATCTGCACTAGAGCCAGGAAGTGATGCTCAGAAGAACCAGAGCTCCCGTGAAAGGTACCACAGCCACCCTCAGCAACAGTGAGGTCCCGAACTCCTCTGATGATCAAGATGGATGAGTTCCCATCAGGGAAGCCAATGCAGCAAGCTTCTCCAGGAGACTGAGCTGTGCACCTTCTTCCTCTCAGGAGCCAGAGGAAGCCATCTCTTATTGGAAGACTCTGATTGTCTTCGTGATGTTACTTGCTCAGAGTAAGGACCAGAGCTCCCCCAAAGTGAACTGAAGCCATTGTCAATGCCAACAGGCCCCGAGCTCCTTGGAGGATGAAAACAGCCATGTTCATCAGGAAAGCCAGTATGATGAGCACCTCCAAAACAACTAACAGCTCTTTACAGCTTCCACTAGCTCCCAATAGCTTTTTTCCACTCCCAACAGCCTCATTTCTCCTTCTCCAGTTCTGCCTCTAAAGCAGCTGGTAATGTATCTAGGTGGGCCTACCACAATCAGCACAACACTTACTCACTTCAGCTGGAGGTTATAAGTTGACCACCAGTTTACTTTTTTTTTTTTTTTTTTTTTTGCGGTACTGGGGATCGAACTCAGGACCCTGCGCTTGCTAAGCAAGCGCTTATTCCACTGAACTATATCCCCAGCCCCTTGACCACCAGTTATCAATCCACTACAGTTACCTCTGGAAAGTTATGTTCGGTATTCATTACATTGTCTGAGATCTTAGGTTCATTCCAAATATCCTTTGTCAGAAGACTGGTACCTCTGCCAAGACTGGTGCCTTGTTCTTTGGCTATCCTTGGGAAAACCTATTGTTGGCTATTTAATGTTCTTTTTTTTGAACTTTAGGACTTCCTCTGGAAAGAATGGGTGATGAAGGGAGTAGTGCCTCCTCGGGAACTTAGAAATAAAATTATCTTTGAAAATCAGTTTCCTGATCTAGAAGTTGCAGTCTCCTCTTTACTGAGTCCTTTCCAATGGAGTGGGTGGTGCTTCAGCCTGTTCCTCTGTTTTTGTCTTCCTGAACCAAGAGAGCCCATGACTTCTCTTTCTCATGCAGGATTCCCTTCTAATTTTGGTAAATTATTCTGCTTCCCAGGTGTCATGATTTGTGTCTAGATGTCCCCCCAAAGCCTGATACAGTCGTGCGGTGGGTGTCTAGTGTTTATGATTGATCCATGGTCCAATGCTGGGATTTTAGATGTGAGTGCTACCCACCATGGGACAGGGAGCCTGCATACAGTATAAGGGAGGGAAAGAGGCTGCTCTCTGCTGCTCTCCTCCCTTTTTGCTCTTGCTACTTTTGCTGTGTTCTGCCACTGTGAACTGTTGCCCTGTGTCATGTGCCATTCTGCCTTGGAGCCAACCTAGTGTGGACTGAAACCTCCACAAACTGTGAGCTAAATAAACCTTTCCTTCCTTAATTGGGTATTTTATCCTAGCAATGAGAGTAAAGTAACCAAGACACCAGGATTCTTCTACCTTTTCCAACTGATTCCAGTTCCTCATCTCCCTTTTACCTCCAAATCTGGGCACTGATACAGGATCAAATTATCTGGTTTTCTTCTTCATGGCAGCATCAGTAATAAAATAATAGAGTGGTTACAAAAAGTACTCCTACTAGGATAAACGATGAAAGCTGAAGAGTACCACTTACACCAGTTGAAAATGATACCATCAGAGTCTTTCTATCAATACTTAGCAATTAGAGTTGCAACTGGAATACTTGTGCGTTCTTGCTGTTGATTGTGATGAAACTTGGCTGCTGGAGTCTGATTATTTCTTTGTGGATTCCCTGGTTGACTCAGAACTTATTACTGTACATAGCTACTCCCACTTTTCCAAAGTAAGCCCATGTTAGCACCTGTCATGAACATAAACCCTGAGCTGCTGTCCAAGGAAAACCCAGGGTGAGGGGGTGCAGTTAGAAGACTTACATTCACAAAGGTATGGGTGTATTCATTACCCAAGGTCAAAGTCTCATAAGTCTATGGCCGGGGGTATAGCTCAGTGGCACAGTACCTGCCTGGCAAGAACAAGGTCCTGAATTCAAGTCCCAGTACCAGGGCTGGGGATATAGCTCAGTGGAATAAGCTCCTGCCTGGCAAGCACAAGGTCCTGAGTTCAATCCCCAGTACCGCAAAAAAAAAAAAAAAAGTCCCAGTACCAAACATAAAAGTCTCAGAGGTCTAAACACACTGGACAGATCTCCCTGCTGGCTTGACCTTTGATTTAAGGGAATCTTGAGGTAAGACTTCACTATGTGTTCACTAAGAATAGAATTCTTGTTTATTCACATCTAAAACCAGATGGTTATTTGTGTAGAGTCATGTTTATAATATTACTTCTTGCTTTTACTATAAGACCTAGTGTATACCTATTTCCTACATGCCCCCAGACTATGAGCTAGCTGTCATCAAGGATCACATTTTATTCAGCACTTGTCACCATGGATGGCATGTAATAAATGCTTAATAATTGTCTGTGGCTTAATCATATTTGCTATGGGTGTGACTGAGTGGGTGAAAGAATAAATGAGTGAACCAACCAAAATTCATATTTTCTACCCTTGATTCAATTTTGTGAACATTCTAAAGTAGCAGCATGAGGGAATGGAAATAACTCACAAAGCCTTGGACCAAAATAACTTTGATTTTGTATCAGCCTAAGTTTAATATATTGTATAAATACACATTTTTAAAGAAAAGAAATGTAAGGTCAGTGCAGTGTATATGCTTATGATTGTCATTTTCTACCAAGTCTAATTAAACAGTTACTTTATAAAGTCAGGAGAGAATAAATGTCATTATTTTCTTTAATAATAAGTTTTCTCTTGGCCCTGAAACTAAGATATTCTATTACTGAGATATTCACATAGCAACAATTTAGTATGTAACATTACTTGGTCACATTTACAATTGATACATCCTCTGGAGATTCAAATGTAATGTGTAGCCTTGAGGATCTCTTTATTCCACTGCTTGCAGATCTTATGAAAGGACAAAGAGAATACTTGTGCAAACAGCAGTTCTTGTAACCAAGGGCCAGTGCAATGAACTGTGATTTTCTTCTATTCCTACTCTGTGTGTGGCAGCAGGTCATGTCATATTTCTACCCAGGGTACATTGTAGAAACTGCTCTTGTCTCTCAGACATTATTATTACTCACTAGTAATAATACTTTTATTACAACATTATTGCTTGACATCTATTAAGCAATTTTCCAAACATTGTTAAGAAAGAAAGGGAGGGGGATAGCTTGTACCTCTAAACAAAGCCTCTGTTGTGCAGTAGTACAGTTGCAGAATTTGGCCCTATGAGAAAACTTTGAGAGCTCAAAAGTATAGCATCTTATGAGTACTTGGTTGTTCTAACCAAGGTGTGATCTGGACTTGACTTCAGGTACTTACGGATTGAATTAGTGCTGTCGTCACTATATTCTGAGTTACTAAGCACTAACTAATTGTTGCCCCTTATTCCGGATACCTTTTTGGTTAGTAAGAATTAAATTTTGTCTCCCATATAGAAGTAAAAACCATAATGCACATAGCCCAGATATGACTCAAGAATACTACAATGTGCTGAAAAATGAAAATTGTCCAGCTAATTGTTTTTCTTCCTCACACCAGATGCCTGACTTCATAGATACTTTCACTTGAACAAATAACTTATTTCTGTCAAAGGCGTTATTACTGGGAGAAATATTTTGGCACATTTTTTTTCTTTTTAACTAATATTAAGTTGCTTTAGCCTTTCTGTGCCACCATATTTTAAGAGATTATTTACAAAACAAAACAGACCCTCATTCTTTGGAGACTCAGCAGAGAATGGTCCCACTTTTCTAACTCCAGGCCCTCCATAGGGAGCAAGAACCTTCCAGCTCTTTGTTTATGCTGGGTGAGCCCACGCCACAGGATTCCACCTGGGTTAGGTGCAACTGACAAGATTCAAAGAGTTCCTTGTGAAGGGTAGAGTTAGAGCTGCCTCTCCAGGCAAAGATACCAGCCATCGTGAGGAGTCCCCTAGGGCCACAGTACACTGTGCTCCATTGAGTGTGTGCCTTTCCAGCCATCATGAGGTCAGGTGCTATTAAATTTCACTCTCCTCCTTCATTTCCCTTGTCTGCCCCCTCATTTCCAAGTGCCCAATATTACTGAATAAGAAAGAAAAATATATTGCAAAACTGGAAAGTTTCCCACTCCCCTTACATTTTGGTGTGTTGGCATTTACATGTGTAGGGTGTGAAGGCCGGTGGTGTAAGAATAGCGAATAGGGGCATGGCTATGACCAGGACTGCAATGCTCATTATGGCTGCGATAGATGATCAGTGGCCATTTCTTTGGGATTTTCCTGGATTTAGGACTTTCGTTTAAGGTCCTAAAATCTGTGGGAAGACTGTACTTTCATCTTCCACTTTATAGGTCACCTTTCTCATGTGGATCCAGATTATTGAGTGTAATGCTGGCAGCTTTTTCCAAAGCCAGCAGATTAAAATTAAAATATTAAATATTAAAGTATTTTCAGACAGATACTGCCTTTTCAAGTCAAGGGTTTACAGTGAAGAAATCTGTGTATAGTCATCTCTCTGTGTCCACGGGCAATTGGTGTCAGGACCCTCAAAGACGCCGATATCTGCAGATACTTAGGTCCCTTATGTAAAATGGCTTAGTATTCACATACAACCTACGCACATCCTCCTGGATACTTTGAATCATCTCTAGATTACTTATAATACTGAGTCAATGTAAGTGTGATATAAGTACTTACATACTATATTGTTAGGGAATAAAAACAAAGTCAAAGTCTATACATGATCAGTATGACAGAATTTATAAACTATTTTTCTGAAATTGCTTAAGTCTGCGAATTATGAAGGCTATCTACTCAGCTGTACATTTAGCCAGAACTGGAGTTTGTTGTTTGGTGTAGCACTTATTATGGGTGATAGTCTGGTGTTAGCTTGACTAATTCCTTGAGGTAAGTTCCCCAGGGGGTGTAGTTGAGGTCAGCGTTACTATCTGATGACAGTAAAGGCCTTTGACTTTTTTTGTGTTGTGACGATAAACATAGAAGTTACCATTCATCGTGTTAGTAGTAGTTGTCTGTGCAGTTAAAAGTCTTTTTTTTTTTTAAGAAATCATGTAATAAAGTGGATGTGAAAACTGAAAGCAGGTACCTTTTGGAGATATTTGGCTTCTGAAGTATAGTTATGGAAATTTGATTATTGTGCAGATAGAAACATGATTAGTGAAATAGTAGTTATTAAGAATGTCAGAAAGCTGGAAATTGAGTTGTTTTTCACATATTGTATTGTTAGCAAGAGGCTGTTTACATTTTATTCTGAAAGGTAATATTAATATACTGTAATATAAAGTTTAAAAGTTCAGTAGAAGATAACTTTTAGATACTTTCTTACTTTATATTGCAATTTCTAATATCTTTATTATATATTACGAAAAATGAGTGAATTATAACATCGTTTTAAATATTAGCGATGTGCCTAGTAGCTTTAGTTTTGCATTTTAAAGGAAAAGCAGAAATCCTGGCCACTGGGCTTAACACCTAACAGTTTAGTACAAAATAAAACAAGGGTTTTTTTTAATATAAAAAATAAAGCCATAGTTTTTAAAATTAGAAGCAAACATAGGAATTAAAGACCCCAGACCTATGTAATATGCTTACTTTTAACGTGTTAGACGCAGATTTAAGAGACCCCCTAACCTCAAGAAGTATGCATTATTGGACCCTTTTTTAAAAAACCAGGGATTGCTCAGCAGCACAGCACCTGTCTGACAAATGCTAAGTCTTGAGTTCGATTCCCAGTACACCCCCCAAAAATCAGAATTTTCATTTTAGCACTAGTCATTCCCTTTAATACTCTTTTTTTTAATTTTAAAAGTAAAAGCACAAAAACATATTAACAAACAGACACAAAGTAGCATAAGAAATAGTACAATCAAAACTGATTTACAGACAAAGTGACATGGACTCAACAATGGTTGTTGCTTTACCTATTGATATCTTCGAAGTGTATATTCATGAACACAGATACAGACATGCAAAATTGGTCAAGCAATTAATCATCTCAACAACAGAAAAAAAAAAAAAACCGGAAAGCATTAACAAAGAGGCACAAAGTAGTACAATAACAGTAAGATCAGAATTGAATTATAGACAAAGCAACAGAAAACCAACAATAGTTGCTGCTTTGCATATTGATATCTTCAAAGTGTGTGCTCAGGATAACACATACAGACATACAAGATTGATCGAATAACCCGTCATTAACC
>PVLD010006265.1:36301-49070 GCA_004027595.1 Dinomys branickii
CAATAGTAGAACCATGTTAGCCCTCCTGCACATATGTATATACATATATACATACATACATTTTTGCCTCTTTCTTTTCTCCTTTCCCTCGTCCCATCTGTTCTTTGCTTTTGAACAGATTTCCTTCATGTCTCTTAGTTTATATTCCCACCCTCAGGTTCTTACACCAGTGATACAATACGTTGCCTGCTCATGTACCTCTGATTTATTTCACTTATGAGTATGGACTCCAGTTTTGACCACTTGCCTACAAAGTCCCCAAAACTGTCTTTCTTTATAGCGGAATAATATTCCATTATATAAAAATGCCAAAAATATGGAACGCTTCACGAATTTGCGTGTCATCCTTGCGCAGGGGCCATGCTAATCTTCTCTGTATCATTCCAATTTTAGTATATGTGCTGCCGAAGCGAGCACCCCTTTAATACTCTTTTTTTCTCCTTCCCTTCATCCTTTTCTTCTTTGCTTCCTCTTTCTAGTATTTCTGTATAGAATCTAACTGAGCTACTCTCTCAGGGTCCAAATCCAGGGGGAGGGTCCTTTTGGTGTGTGCCTGCCTATGCAGTGAGTGACTTCTGTGCTCCCGAAGGCATCTGGAATTACGGCAGCTAAGCGACTGTCATTACGTGACTTCTTTTGTCTTCTGAGTGGAGAGTGGCATGAGAAGACCTATCTCCATATTTTTTCTGCTCTGAAGGTAACTTATTACACTTGTCATGTATATTGACAGAACTAAAGTGATGTAGTTTCCTCAAAATTTAAAGCTCAGACTCAAATCAGAGAAGATTCTCAGACATAAAAGTAGAAGAGGCATCAGTGAAACCAACTGAAAGCTGTAAAACAGAACTGTATTTGGAGAGTTCTGAATACTATGTAATTTCCCTTCTTACTGAAAATGTTTTCATTTCACTTTGATCAGTTAATTCAACTTATAAGAAAGTGGCAACAATGTAATATTGTCCAAAATGGCAGTAATAATTTATATCCCTCATGAGATTGTTTGATGCACTGGAAAATTAAAAACAACTGAAGTGTATACTTCTATACTTTTCTTTCTTTTCCTAAAGTTTCTACAGTGGACCTGTCAGTGTTCTTGGGTCAGATCTTTGGTACTCTATTTCTGCCCTCACACACCGTCGCCAACATCCTTGGCCATAAGAGCCATTGCAGGAAGGGTCAAGCTGAAGGAATCTACTAGTCTTTATAGAAATAAGGAAGGGACATAAGAACACAAGGAAATAAAAGAGAGACATACCTGGGTTGGGTTCCTCAGTAATTTCAAGTGACTGCAGCTGGATTTTTCTCTTTGTTTTTTTATAGATACGTTCTACCAATCGCTTTTGGCTAAACTTGTTTTTGATGATTATTTTATCTTCCATGTTATTGTTCCAGATTCTCCAGTTCTGTAGTTCATCTTGCTCTTTTCATTGTCATTCACCATTTCTTTGTTGAATTTTCTTAACATATAATGAAATTAAATTATTTAAATGTCATTTGCAACTCAGATTTAATTTTTCTTATGTATCTGGAAATTCTACCTTCTGTTATTTTTGCCTAATTGTGGCCTTTTTCCATCAGCAGTAATGAAAGCAGTCGATAAAAGCCCATCGCTGACTGTATGATTACAGAAGGTTTGCCATAATGTATATTGGAAATGTCTTTGAAACCCTTCTCCTGAATGGAAGGTGCCACAGCTTAGGCTTTATGGCCTTCTAATGTTAGATAGTAATCTCATTTAGCATTTTCCCAAAGTGAAAAGCGTGCATTAGGACAGCATAACAAGCATTGTAGATCAATATAGAGGCAGGGTTTTACCCTTGCAGATTAATCCAAGAAAAATGTACCAGAGTCTCCTTCAGGAACTGGGGAACAATTATGTGGATTTCCATTGCTCTTCCCCTCCCCTTCCATCTAATCATCAATATAGGTTGAAATATGTGCAGAAAGGGTATCAGATGATAGCTGCACATGTCCAAAACCCCCACAACACACACCCCAAGAACAGACTACCAGACGGGAAATCAAGTCCTCTGGAAGCGTAATATTGATTTGTGGTGATAAAAGTATATTTTGACACATTTCAAGTCATAAATAACTCATATACTTCAACTTGTATGACTAATAGCTCAGCTCAAGGTAAATGCTTATATGCAACCTATATTACCTTTCTGTGCAACTTACATTACTTTTTTCTATGTTACTTCCTTTACTTGTTTCTAAAGGAGTCCATGCTATTATATGAATTATCCCATTGCAAAGCAGTCTTTGTAGAAGAAAAGCACAATATCTATCTATCTATCTAAAGGAGTCCATGCTATTATATGAATTATCCCATTGCAAAGCAGTCTTTGTAGAAGAAAAGCACAATATCTATCTATCTGTCTATCTATCTATCTATATCTATATCTATCTACACATAGAGAGAGACGTAGATATATCTTATTTTTAATGTGCAGACCCTCACTTACTGCTTCTACTTGTATGTTACTGGAGAAGGGCCAGGTATCTGGGATGTTGTTCTAGTCTTTCTCATCTTCTTTCCCCTGCACTTAAATCTAAGATGCATTGCAGACAGGGTCAGTTGTCAACACTAGGGTAGAATATAACTCTGCTTTCCCACGAACTAGTAAAGTGATTAGTCATATTATACTGGGTGTTTATCCAGATATGGGGTTCACTATGGCAAGTTAGTAGTACCTGTGCCTGTGCTCTTGTAAGCACAGCTAACTCCTTTTGAATGCGGATGTTCACAGTAGGGGATTAGGGAACTCTGTATCCAGAAACATTCCTAGACATCTAAACTTTGAAATCTTAAAAAGAATTCAAACTCCTGGGATTGGATTTAAATTCTGTTTTTATGTATTTGACAAAGAAGTGAAGGTAATGAACGAAAAAGCAAAAGTAATATTATGTAAAATTTGTGGGAGCTGCCCTCCTCCATGTCTGCTTTCTTTAGGGCATAGCAGGAAGTAAATTCCTTCAGGGACCAGTAACATGGTTTGCATTTTTATTCCAGCAAAATATATATTAGCTTAGTATGTTGGATAAAAGTAATGAGGAGACAAATTGTCACCCAGGGGCTTCCATATTGATGGGAAATATTTCCCCCTGTGTTCTCTAGGGGTTTTTTAGACCCATTAAATTTAAAATAATGCTATTTCAACATTATATGGAAATAACAAATTTAAAATTCAAAGACAGAACTGATAAGATAGACTAGAAGCATTTTGTATTAAAAAAAACTAATTTGAAAAAATATGAATTCCTAGATTTAAAGTGATAATTTTATGTATTTTCTATTGTGTGTGTTTAGTCCTTATAATCCAAATTTCCCTACTATATTAACAAGAATCTCATATTTTCATATATATAATTTACTTACTTTGTTACTATTTTTCAAGTGTATACTATAAGCTCTTTGGAAAATTTACAATTAGTATAGCCTGTTAACTGTGAATAATCTAAAAGCTGAGATTTTTTTAATTACAAAACTGTAACCTAGGGAATTTTATTATGTTTTTCTTTTACCTATTTGTATTCATTCAGCAAATTCATCGGAAGGCTTCTGCAAGAGATATCCATATCTAGTACCAGCGTCAAAAAGAGAATAAGGCAAAATCCTTCTTGTAATTTACATTGTAGTAAATGAAGGCTAGTAAATTGCACTAGACTGTACTGTAATCAGTGTCACATGTATAGTGAGGGACATTAATACAGGACCAGAGGATCACTTTAAAAAGAATGATGGAGCCCACCAGGGAGGGGGAAGCTAGTGAAAACTACATAGGTTACACTCAAACTAAGTATTAAAAGATGACTATTTTCCTGATATTTAAGTGTGGGTGGAATTTGAGGACACAGTATTCCAAAGTCAAGAATAACACGAGCAGAGATGTGAGGAGATATGTGTGACCTGACCTTGAATGTGACCTGTGCAGGCTGCAGCAGTGTATGGGCTGGGATGGAGACCAAAGGGGAAGCAGGAGCCCATCGGAAAGAACTGTGTGTGTTGCCTTGTATTCTATAAGAAGTATTGGGGGAGGTACTGGCTTAGATTTATGTGATAGAAAGAATGCCATGGAAGACATGGAACAGGAGTAGAGGACAAAAGCCAAGGGACAGAGACCATTCAGAGGTCATAGCTTGAATCTAGGACAGAAGTAACTTGGAATTAGTGAGTATGGAGGAAGAGCAGCAGACTATGGGGATCTCCAGCCTTGTGACCTGCCAGATGTGGGGATGGGAAAGAAGTTAGGGCTCTCTGATTTCTGCCTGGGGTCTGGGGTACAAAGGACTGCCACAATTCATAGAGTCTGGGTTTGGGTTTAGGAGAGGAGGTTATTCTCTCTAGGGTAGTGGAACTAATTGTCTAAAATTTATTTACTCAGCATTTTTATCAGGGAAAAATTTGGTTGTGTTTCTTTAAAATGTGAAGAAAATTATTTCATTAAATGTTTTCCTATATTTGCAACACTTTTATATGTTTTTTTATCTTTTATATCTTACATGTTTTTATATGTTCTTCCTTAGCATTATATTCGAATGAAGACCATTTGTCTCAGTGGTCTGTTTCTGTTTTCAGGCGGTATGAGTACCATCCAGTCTGTGCTGATCTACAGGCCAAAATCCTCCAGTGTTACCGTGAGAACACCCACCAGACCCTCAGCTGCTCCACTCTGGCTAACCAGTACATGCACTGTGTTAATCATGCCAAACAGGTAGGTATATGAGCTAAGTTGCCTGGGGAACCAGAAGAGTAGAGAGCCCAGTACTTCAGGGCGGAGATAAGGATTTATATGTGTAGAAAAGCTTTATAAATTCAGAGTCCTCCTCATCTCAAGAATTACTGTGATGAGTTGGTTGGCTCTTAACTTCCATCCACATCGTTGTGAGGAAGTCAGGACTCTTGTTTAACTCATTTATTTGTAGAGAAAAAGATTTGGTAAAAAAATTACACTTTCATCATTTTGCTCTGAACCTTTTGCCTGGTAATACTTGTAATCCCCAAGGTCATTGCCTCACACTTCTAGACCAGTATTCAAAACCGGACGCTCCAGTGGCGCAATCGGTTAGCGTGCGGTACTTATACAGTATTCAAAACCAGCGAAAAGGAAGGGTGTAAATTGTCTAGCAGCTTTGCATCCATAGGCAGTAGAAAATCTTATACCATTCAATTCCTAGTCAGCCCTTCTACAGGTTTGGTCAAGGGAGCCCAGAGATAGAATTTTTGAAAGAATTTCCCTTGTCTTCATATATTTCTGTTGGCCATTCATATCAGAATAATATGATGTTTACAGGACATGTGTTTTCTCTAATTTATGTACTTTAGAAAGCTAATGATGACCTTACAGCAAATTAACAATTCTAACAGGTCACCTAATTTCCTATCGTTTAATTGCTTTAACAGTGGGATGTAGGTGGTTCTGAGAAACAGAAATTGTTAGAAACGATGGTTCTTTCTGCTGACAAATTTCCTAGAGTTGACTTTCTAACCCAACTAAATCTAGTGTCTGAGTTACACAGCATGACTTGCTGTAGTCCGGTTTGCTATCATTATAATAATACCACTTACTGTAAATTTCTAACACTCAATAAATATCTGACAGGAGAGCTGATACTGCTTGGATAGCTGAAAAACAACAGTAATACTAGTGGAAAAAATAGCCTTAAGATTAAAAGCCCATGTTGTCTTTAAAAGCTTGGTGGCTTGCAGCTTTCATCTGTTTCTTGCTTGTACCAGCACTTGTATAACTCTTAGTATACGCCAAAGATTCTTTTTTTTTTTAAAGGTCTGTGGTAGATGCTATGTTGCTAATGTTATGTTAGTACATTTTATCTGTCAAAAATAACTTCTGATATGCTCTCAACAAACCCCAAACCTTCAATATTAATGCTACCTGAAGCACTTGGGCCTTTCAGATTGACTGGTGGGTTTTTCTAACTTGATAATAAGCCTTATTGACTACTGGGTAGCTGTTAGAAAGAGTGGTTGAGACAAAGTGTCTATTTCGACACTGATGTCTTATAGACGGTAAAGGACAACTGCAAAGGTATTTGGAGTGCTGATTCCAACCTGCCTGCCTCGATTGTGTTGAATCATCTACACCTTGTCCCATGAGATGAATGGTACATGTTTAGGGAATAAAACAAAATTAGCGTGTGATAAATGCAAGTATGCCACATAGTACAATAAAGTTGTATACAAACCCTGTCTTTTACCAGTTCTGTGACCTTGAGGCTTGACTTTTCTTGTCTGTGAATTGGGGTAATATTGTGAGAATAGCATTTACACAAAACACTAAGTCTTGTTTTTCCTCTTCTTTCCTCATTTGTGTTATTTCATACTGAAACTAGGCAGATCATTCAAAAGCATTAAATTATTAGTAATAGTTTCAAAAGAGCCCCTCCTCCTTCCTCCTTCCTAAGTCTGCCATATCAGTTGGTATTAATTACAGCCAGTATGTGTGAAATGCCTTTGTGTTCACAGCTTTTATATTCAGTTACTAGAAAGTTAAAAGGTAATAGTAACAAAATAAAAAGGCATGAAAATGTATTCTAAAATAGGTGGCATTGAAATGGGCAAGAACCAAGAAACATCACCATGTACCTTTCTGCAGTACTTAACATTTCAAGGTCGTTTCACAGCCATTCTCCTGTTTTTTATGACAATCTGAGATGTAAGTAGAAATGATTTTATTTTCGCCATTTTACAGTTGAGAGCACTGAAACCTAGGGAAGTCATGATGGTAAATTTAACAACTAGACCAAATGTATTCTGCCATAAAAACAAAAAAAAATTTTTTTAAATAAAGTGGTGTTTGGTTTTTGAAGGAGAATGGAATCAAATGGTTAGGTTCAGTGTTGACCTTTGATTCAGTTCTCATCCAATTCACTTTGCAGCCAGCAGTGGAAAGACTGAAGTTCACTACTTTTCCTGTGATACCAGATTGACCTTTCACTCCTCGAAGTGTGTCTAATCTCACGACCTCAGTCTACCCCTTCATTGAGAGAGATGTTGGCAATATATGTGATCCGCACTATGGTAGCCATTCCTGATGGGCCACCTCCCTTACGCTTCTGTTATATCCAGAGAACAGGCCAGACATGCCAACATGACAACAACCCATTAAATCCTGTTGTCCATTTCCAACATATACAAGGTTTCCCCTATGGAATAATTCCAGGAGCCAAATCCACTCCACTTTTAAATGACTCATAAGACTGGGCTTTCACAGGTTCCCTTGGGCACTGTTGCAGAGGCTAATAGGTTTTACTGGTAGGAAAATTTCCGGATGTTCCTTAGCTTTACTTTTCCTTTCTTCTTATCCATCTACTTACTCACATCAGTCTTTAACTATTCTTAAATAATTTTTTGTGGGTTGACATGAGACGTTTTGACTGTTATTTCCAGCTTATTAAGTTACGAGTTCTTCATTAGGGTAAAGGGATATTAAATTGCTTTAATTATCATTTCTAAGACTTAAAAGCTACCGGACAGCTGTATGAGATACAGCATTTAAAAATGAAGCGCAGCAGTTGACACAGACTTTTGTATCTTTTTTCTCATATCTGCTTAGTCTCATAATTCTCTTAGCTCCCCAAGATTGAATTATTTCTTCTACGCTTAAAGCCTGGTTCCTGTTCCATCTCATTACACCTGCCTCACATGGGACCATGGTAAGAAAGGAGCAAGGAAAGCCTGTAAGATTAGTGAGCCAAAATGTGCTCAAGTGCAGGGCATAGAGAGGGTTAGCTTCCAGATCTTCAGTGCTTCTGCTCACTAGAAAATAAGGTTTTTGGGAAAAGCTGTTGCTGGCACTCTAATCTAATCATGGTGACTAGAGCTTCAGTTTCGTCTTTGATGAACCGAGGGTTTGAAGTACGGGATCCATGAGTGCCTTCCAGAAAGGAAGAAAATTGAGAAAAATAGAAAAGAAAGAAAATAGACTCTACTTTCAGATGAGAGGAAGAGGAAGGGCATAAGCACATGTGTTCATGGGCACACTCAAGTGATGTGGTTCCTTTAACACAGTCAGCATCCCTGCTTTTGCGACTTCCAGAATTTCTATCACTTTGCCTCCTAGATTTTGCTATTATTCAGGAAAATAAGCTGCCCTTGCGGTTGGCCTGTCTGCTGCCTGGCCTCCCCCAGCAACATACCCTTTTCTTGAGTTCATACTTGAGACAGCCCTAAAGAACTCAAGGCCACAGAACAGACAGGGAGGTGATAGAAACAGTCTTTCAGTTTCTCTAACACTGGCAAAGCGTAGAATATTTATCATGGTGCTGTCTAGCAGAATGTAGACTGCTGGCTAATAAACTCCATTAAAAAATGCACAATACCTTGGCCAGCCCTGGCTTGTGCTGCCCTGAGATGCCTCTTACCCTATGGAGTATGAACCATAGGAGGTAAGGGATTTAGAAGATGTGGCGGGGAGCCAGGATCAGAAGAATCAAGGAAGTACTGGGATCAGAAGGGCTAGCCCAGGAGATTCCCAAAGACAGAGTGTGGCCTGAAGTTTGATGATGCAGGAGTGAGGGGTTCATAAAACACAGCAGAGGTTTTAAGTCACTAAGTAACCATTGGGTCAAAAGCCAAGCAGTCAGCGCTCTTCAAGGAAGAACAAAACTAAGGAGATCTTGTGAGTTAACCGCCTCCTCTTTTGGGACCTGTGTTTCCTGTGGATTTCTTTAGGAATATTAGAAAATAGTAACCTGGCTGCATTGAAGAGCATGGGGTAAGACCTTGATAAATGTGGCTAGGTCTCAGTGTGACGTCAGTCTGGTCAAAGGCTGGTGTACCTACCCAGTCTTCTTATTTCTAAAATATAAATGGCATCTTCAGTACATGGTTTTCCAGAATAGACCATAATATTTGTACATTTGGAGAGATTTCCCCTGGCAAACTTCAGTCATCCTTCTTAGGGACACTGTGTTTTATTGCCCCTGCAAACTGGATTTGTGTTTGACCAGGGCTCACATATTTGCTTTATTATTTTGAGTGTGAAGAGGCCTTGAAAACAGAGTAATAGCTTAGAATCAGGGTTCTATTTTATGATTGTCTCATCCGAACTCTGTGTGACATGTAAATGATGAGTAGACCAGTCTGTGGGATCTAGAAGCAACTTACAGATCATGTAACCAACCTCACAATTTCTTTTGTACACTTAGCACCCAGAGAATGTGACTCCTTGGTGTGGAAGAGCCTGTTCTGGATTCCAAACCCAGGGTCTTTCTCTGTAAAATCATATCATGAATATAAATGCACCTCAGAATCACTGGGGTTGGAGATTCTGATTCAAAAGGTTGGAGGCGGGATTTGGGCACCTAAACTGTCATCACACTTCCTGGAATACTGGGGAGCATAGCTGTGGAGCCCATTGGCTGAGATTGCACTGAGATCTTCAGCGTTTCAGAAGTCCAGCTGTGTCTGTGTTCTTTTTTGGAGAGGAGTCATCACTGTCTACCCATCCGAGAGGTCTGATTATACCAACCCTAAGATCGCATTCTCATGCTTGAGAACACACTGGAAGATAGTGTGAGAAAACAAGTCTTCTTTTCCCCTCTTCCCCTCACTGAAACTAGGCAGTCATGGGGGAGGAGCCATGCCTGCTGTTCTTAGGCAGGAGCTAGAGTTCCCTGATGAGCTCCCAGTGGTCACCAGGCCCTCCTCCCTCAGCTCTCCTGTTTCCAGGCACCCTGTTCTGCATCGAGGGGGTGGGTTCTGCCGGGTATGCCACCGCTTTCAAAGAGCACAGAGATAAATCCAGGTCAGCTCTGGGAAGACCCACTGGAGCCTGTTTTCATGATGTTCGAAGCCTTCTTTATCATCATTGCCTAATGATATTTATCAGTCTCCCAGCTGGGCTGCACTGCATAGGGTGACACATGAGTGTCTCATAATAGATTTCCCATCCTGGGGGGCGGCCCTTTGAATTTGGAGACATATCAAAGCAAACTAAATTCCAAACTTTAAATGTGTTGCCCTAGCCCCTTCCATCATAAAAATCCTTTTCTAAACCACTTTCTGAGAGTAATAGTTTCCTTTATGACATTTGCTCTTTTTTAATCTGAACCTAATAGAAGAAACATTACCCTGGTAATAGATTTTCATTTTTCTTAATAAGTATTTCTTTTCTAGTCCTCAGCCTTCAAGAGTTAGAACTGCAATATTGGTGTTCTGTCTATTACTGTGTCAAGTTGTATAAACTGTTAATTACTTGTAACTTAATTTGAATATTACACAGAGCATTTGTCACAGAAGATATAAAAACAAGATCCAAGCAGAGAAAAGTTAACTTGTGTTTTCTCCAAAGCAGGAAGAACAAAAAACAGACCTGGCTTGGGAGAATAAACAGACAGAAACTGAAGACAAAATAAGTTAGCTAATCAGATTTTCAGGTAGTAAGGAGTGGTGCTCAGTGCACAGGCAAGTCTGGCTTTGTACTTCTCGTAAATTGAATTTATAGTTTACTTTTCCCTCTTATAATTGCTTCATTCTGTCTCTTTTCTCATCACAACTTCATTCTCTTCTAACCCCTGCTTTTCCTGTCTCTGTTTAGTGAAAACTCAGGTACCAGCCTATGTCCAATTCAGGGCACACTTGCATGTTAGTTTCCCTGTTTTGTATGTATGGACTTCCTGCATCTGTACTAGCCTGATTAGATTCGAAATCTTGGGGTGATGCTGAGTAAGCTCATCCAGAGAGAAGCACCATGTGATATCTTGAAAAACAAAACAAGACAAAACAAAAATGTACTCTGTTCATTAAGATTGCATATCAATCCCAGGTTGCCATAATTTCACTTAAACATACTGAGACACCCAGTAGCTGGCACCACACCTTGTGAAGACAGTCAGTCCCTGCAAGAAAACTGCAATTCAGAAATCAGTTGGCAAGATTACTGTGTAACAAAAATATTTGAGGAAACCAGTTAAAATCGTTTTAATAAGTGGAAATGACACACCACCTCAAGTCTCTAGGGGCATTGTCTGTGTTTGACAGTGCAAGCCATAGTAGCAGGAACCAGGAAGAGATTTGGGAAAAGAGCAAAGTTAATCCCTGAATGTGTTTTCTCCTTTTTATAATTTACCTAGTGTACAAAGTTCTTGTGGCCTAAATATGTGAATGATGAGCAGCAACAAGGAATCTTTTCCTCCACATTAAGTGTTAGCAGTTCCTTAAATGAAGGAAGCGATTTTTATAACTTGCAAAGCTTCTCCCTCATTCTCGGGGGAATTTCCTATGTTAATTTATGCAGTGTTAAATTTATGCAGTGTTGAAATTCAGCCCAACAGCACCTACTTACAGAACCAATCCAGAGACTATGGGAGAACATATAATGTGGACCCCAAGACCCTACTGTGTCTGAGCAGGTTTTACTGCATAGCTATGATGTAGTAATAACATAGAATGTTTTATCAATTTATTCATCTTTTTAAAAATTCAACTTGACATTGTCATTGTTAATGTCAGCAGTGAGGCAGTTTTGTGTCACCTCTGCCACCCAGAGCACCTCAGTGCCATTCAATAGCAGGTGTACAGACCAGCTGTGGGACTTCCTTGTGATTTCTCCCATTTCCCAGGAGTCGCATACAAATATGGTGAATCTCTGCACTACCTGTGAAAAGTTGGATTTTCATATATGTAGCGGGACGTGTGGTGAATGTGGTTAGAAGGGTTATGTGTTTTATATTTCACCTATGTTCCAATAGCCTGGCCAGGGCCAGCTTGTATGGTGGCCAGGAGAGCCTAACATGCTGGTATTACATGATTTGTCTGAAAAAGTACCTATCTCTATCTAGAGAGAAAAGAATGGCTAAAGAATCCCTAAGCTCTCCAGAAGCCCTTGAAATATTGCTTTAATTCTGTGGTAGTAGCTACAGATTATATTACAACATCTGAAAAGAGGCAGATAGTCACATGGCTATCCATATAACCTTGGGACCTTAAAATATAGGAAGAGGCACGGCTGTGCAGTCTTAACCAGGCAGGCACCAGCTTTGTTCCCTGGGTGTAGTCAACAGCATAGTGAATCTGCAACCGCTAAAGGCACACTGATCAACCAGCATCACTTATAAATAGGCCGCCATCTTCAGTAACTAAATACCCTTAGAAAGCCTCAGTATAGGTGTTTTGTTCTGCTGCCAGTTTGAATTTTAAAAAGGATGTCAGGGTGAGTTTGTCTGTACATCAGGAACTCACAGAGCACCCATCCGTGTAATTGCAGAAACTTAAACCTAGATCAGGTCACAAGGGGGTGAGCACAGATGAGACGCTGTGACACTGTGCCATTGCCAGGAGGTGTGTGAGTCTTGCGTGGTAGCTGCTCAGTGTGTTATTGTCCCTCCCTAGACAGAGCTCTTGTGATAGTAGGCCTGAGGGACGCCTGGTGTGTCACAGAGCACCCGTGCCAGACAGAGCCTTACTCTTCTGCTTTGCCTTTACTGTTTCCTCTGGACACATCCAACTTTTGTAACTTATTTCCTGTTTGACTAAATCATCATCTCTGTGTGTTCTCTTTAGCCACTTTGTCTACTTTTAAGTCTATTCATTGATGACTCTGGACATAGACTACCTAGAAAGCTATAATAAAAATTTTAGAGTCATCTGTAGGGTAATTTGTCCATTTTTTTCTTCCTTACTTTCCCCAACATACTCTCCTGTTTGTCTTTCCACTCTGTCTTCTGCCCCCTTTCCAGTCTTTTTTTCTTTATTTTTGACCTTAAATCTATAGAGACCTTTGGCCTCTCTTCCACAGCCCACAGT
>PVLD010006265.1:49170-102593 GCA_004027595.1 Dinomys branickii
CCCCCCCCCCCCCGGTCTTCCTGCCTCCAAACTGCTCTGTTGGAGTCATTGCACCCGGAAATCATTCCTGTTTAACCTTGCTAGATGTCATTTGCCTATTTGAAAGCACATTCCCATGTTTTTTTCAATGGCCAGCTGGAAGCATCTCTGCCCGGCGTCCTTTCTAGGCCTCTTGTATACTCTTTCTCTCCGTAAATCCTAAGTACACGCCCTTTCTTTCAGTGAAGTGTATTGCCCTGCCGTCCCTTTGGGAACTGAGTTCATTCCTGCCTTCAGTCTTTGCCTTTGCTTTCCAGCTTTACCCCTCCATGTCTTCTCCCAGTGGTGCAAGTTCATCTGAGATGCCTTCCCTGATCGCTGCAGCTACAGATTGTGCCCTCTGTGTTCGGCAGAACTACCCTCTTTTGAACTGTTACCTTCTGGATGTATCCACAAGAAACTGGAAAAGGGGATTAAAAAAAATACTTTTTTCTTAGACATACTTTTTGTTCCTTTTGAATTTTTTACTTAAAAAAATAAGTTTTAGTGCATATTTAGCAAATAAATTAGTAAATCATTACTCTGCATTATTCTTTAATTTCCCATGGTTTGTGTGTTAGTTTCCCATTAACCAAGTACAGAGAGACCATAGGAGTTCAGTGTAGAGCTGGGTGCTGGGGTGGCTGGAAGGTAAGGGCCAGAAAAGGCATGAACTGTGAACTAGAAATAGTCTTAGGCCTGGCCTCCCCTCTCCCAGGGAATTTCAGAACTGAAGCGATAAAGATCACTTTTTTCTTTTTAAAGATCTCTAAGAGTGACGCGTACCCTCTGATCTAGTGGCTGTCCAGATGTAATCTGATAGTTAAGAATTCTTCCTATCTGTCACCTTCCATCCATGAGAAAATAGAGATGGTCTCTGCAATTCAGAAATGGGTTCCTACCTGCATCTCTGCCCAGCACTGTGAGCGTCCTTAGAGTAGCTGAGGTCTCTGGGAGAGACACTCATGTTCTTCACCTGACAGAGCCCCCCGCCAGAGCCCTTGGCTGTAACCCCTCCCTTCCCCCACTTCCATGGGAATCGTTTCCTGCTGTCACTTGGCCGCACCGCCACGTGCCCTGTGGCGAGATGGCAGCTGTGCCCCACAGTCCGTCCTTCCCCACTCTGCACCGTCCCGGCCCCGACTCCTTAAGGTTTTCCTCTGGGGGCTGGTAGAAGTGTCCTAGGAAATCAGACCTGATACAGCACCTAGTGTTCATGGTACAGAAGCATGTACCTCACTTTATGCTTCTGAAATAACAGTAACATTTGAAAAGCAATCTAAATGATACGGAGTAGTGCTGCCTTCTCCCGCTGCCTGTATCCCTCTGTGGTGGAACAACTGATGTCTTTTATTTCTCTTGCAGAGCGTGCTGGAGAAGGGAGGATAAACTCAACTTTAAAACATGAAAAATTCCTCCACTTTCAAATCCAGAAGCAGAAGACTTTCTTTCCAAGTAAGAAAATAATGTACTTAAAGAGAAGACCACTAAAGAGAAGCTCCAGAAAATGAACTCAGCAGAAGCATATCATGTTTTGATCAACAGCAGTTTGAGAAGCCAAGGTCTAGATCAGGAATCAGTCATCAAAGGACACTGTTCTGTACCAGTAAATCCAATTTATGAAAAAATAAAACAGAAGGGCGGTGCTCTCCACTCTTTCGTACTTTCTGTCCAACCTCTACTGACCACAACGCGTGTCTTTGCACGCCAGGCCCCACCCGTAGGTGGCTTCAGCGCTAGCGAAGCTGGGTGCCGGGGGCAGGCTGAGCTAACTGGAGTGGAGAGGGGAGGCAGCAAAACACGCAGAGCGCCAGGAACAGGTGCCGTGTGGAGTTGCCTCGGCTGTGCCTCGTTCAGTTCCTCTTTCTTCCTTTTCTTCTTTGACTATCTAGGAGCTATTTCATTTTAGCGTATTATGGCGGTCATGCAAGTAAGAGGAAGAGGAAGTGTTCCCCTCTTACTGGAAGGGTGTTTACGATTACAAATGAAATAAGGCATTTTTATAAATATAAAAACAACCTTGGCTTTATGCGACCTCTAACATGAATACTGACAACTTTACTCACTGTCCACAATAAATATATTTTCTGACAAAGACTGACTGGCATCGTGGCTTGGGGCCTTACACATTCCTTTGGCTGGGGTAGCTGGGTAAGAGAACTGAACTGATACACAGTGTTACTAATTTGCATTTGTGCCATGTCTTTCCTCCAGAAAGTGCTCAAGTACATGCACCGAGCCTGAGACAGTCAGGTGGTGCTTACAGTGTGCCTCAGGTAGAAGGAGTTCAGTAAGGTGCTCACAAATTGCCTGAGACTTTCTTTGCGATGACTTAAATCATCCTGCCTGGGGCAAGAAGTAGATTAGATGACCTTGGTAGAACCTTCTGACCCTGAGATACTATTAAAATGTTTTAAAAAATCAACAGCTAAGCTTCACCTCTTTCCAATTGAATTGAAACATCCCAATTAATAACTCTCCCTTTTCGAAAAGGACTGAGATTCAACCTTGGATTTGAGTGAGGTGGAAGCTAAATGGGAAGGAGAGTCCTTCCAAGAAACAGGAGAAAATGCCAAGTACTCTGCGGTGTCACCTAAATATCTTTTGTTGTGTAGAACTTTTGTTTCTCTTTTTGTTACAGAGAGAGATTTGAGCAAAGTGATTAAGAATAAAGGCTATAGAATACAGTGCATCTGTGTTCAGACCAGCTATGCTGCCTCCCAGCTGTGCAACCTACCCAAGTCACCTCTCCTGCACCTGTGTTTCTTAAGGGACCCGTAGAAGAACCTGATTTTTACGGTACTGGGGATCGAACTCAGGACCCTGCGCTTGCTAGGCAAGCGCTTATTCCACTGAGCTATATCCCCAGCCCAAGAACCTGATTTTTAGATGTATGGTTGTCTTGGTTACTTTTTTCTTATTGCTGAGACAAAATACCCAACACCCAAAACGAAGGAAGGAAAGGTTTATTTAGCTTACAGTTTGTGGAGGTTTCAGTCCATACTTGGTTGGTTCTGAGGCACAGTGGCACATGGCAGAGGGCAAACTGTTCATGGCAGCAGAGCACAGCAAAAACCACCAGCAAAAGGGAAGAATGGCTGCAAGCAGCCTTCTTTTCTCCCCTACATTGTAGACAGTTTACCCCCACCTGGGGGTCATGAATCTCTCACATAATCTCCATGTCCTCCTCTTCCATAGGCTCAGGATGTTTACAAAGTAAGCACCCCAGCTTCCTCCTGAGTCACTCAGCCAAACCTCTAGATTCCCCAAGTTGACACAATGTATCAGCCATAACAATGGTGCACAGTCAAGTGTATTTGGTCAGATCCGGAAAGTGTCGTGGGACTCAGAAAGTCAGGACAAACTTGTGATGAGACAGTTTCACCCAACCCATGTAAATATAGATGGCTTCTAGAGTTCAAGTACCTAAGTTGGTGCCATCTGAACAGCATCTTCACGAACACATGACAACACACCCGTGGGCTCAGTGATGATTCTGAGGGACATGACAGACCCTCTTTCCACACTTACAGAGCTACTGTGAAAGAACTATTCAATGAAATGGTTTTGTTGTTTCAGTTTATTAGGTTTTCTTTTGTGGTTTTTTTTCTTAAGTATGCAAAATATGCTGAGTTCAGTGTGAATGAAGGAGTCACTAGTTTGGCACTGTCAGGATGGCACCCAGGTAGCTGCCTGAGAAATAATAGGTACACAAAAACAAATGTTTACACTTGCTATAGTGTTGGCAAATCCTCTAACTCACAAATTCCTCGTTTACTGTTTTGTTTTGCAATTTAGAGCCAAGAGCTTGGCATATCTCAGGCTGTCAGTCTTGTCTCTGCCAAGGAAACACAACACTGAAGAATCAGGAATGTAAAGCTGGGTAAATCCATAGGTTTGGGGTGGTTTGTCAGGTCATATCTCTTGCAGTGCTATGACTATTAATTTATCATTTGGATACACACAGTGAGTGCAGGACACAAAGATAGTACTTGAGGGTAAATCAGAGGATGAGATGATGCATTTTTTTATACCTTTGCAGACAAACATATCGATGGCATCACCACCCTGTCCAGGTAAACAGCTTGGGGAGAGTATGGCAGTTCTGAGGATCACAGATGGATAGATTCCAGTCAGTCCCTCTATAAAATAAAACATACCTTGAGCCACAGTAGTTTAAGTCACGAAGCCAAGAAGAATAAAGAATCTTGAAAGCTGGTCAGAAGTTATCACACTCAGCAATGCCTGATGAACTCACAGAAGACAGTTTGGGTTGAAACACCACAAAGTCCTTAGTTACTTTTCTCTGGTTGCTGAGACAAAACACCCAATGCCCAAAATGAAGGAAAGAAAGGTTTATTTAGCTTACAGTTTGTGGAGGTTTCAGTCCATACTTGGCTGGTTCTGAGGCACAGTGGCACGCGGCAGATAGCAGAGCCTCTTTTTCTCTCTTACATATGCAGTCCACCCGAGGGCAGGTGTAGCTCTCACATCCATAATCACACTCTAAAAGCCTGCCCCATTACTGCAGAAGGATTTGGGGGGACATGCAGACAAACCATAACATTCCACCCCTGGCTCCACAAAGACTCATGCACATCCCTTTATACAAACAGCATTTAGTCCATCTGCAAGAGTGGCCAAAGCCCTAACAGTTTCAAAATTGCTGAAAAGTCCAAGTCCCAACTCTCCAAGATTTAGGGTACTCTTAGCTGTGAGCCCCTGTACAAATGAAAAGTTAAACATTTCCAGCATTCAATGGCACAAAATAAACATCACCATTCCAAAAAGGCACCAACAGGGGAATACAGAGTATTGGGACCAAAGCAAGTTCAAACTCCAGCAGGGCTAACATTATGTCCTGTAGTACCACATCCAGCATCTGAAGGAACTTGTGGCACATTGTGAGCTCCAAAGGGGCTTCTCTCTTAGGCCCACTTTGCTCTCTCCTTGTAGCTGTCCTCAGATGATCCATGAGCCTGGCTTTTCTGAACTTCTGAGGTCTCCCGTGCACCTTTTGCTTCACACTCACAGCTTCACACACTGCCCTCCCAGGGGCACACTGCCTGGCCTCCCACGCCTTGTGAAATATGGGTGGAAGCCTCTTTAACCTCAGAACTCTTGAATTCTTCATGCACCTAAAGCCAGGGCCATGTGGATGATGCCAACGTCTGCGGCCACCCGGAGCAATAGCCAAACTTTGCTCTCTTGGCCATAGGGGTCGAGTGCCTGGATCACTGGGCACTCTGAATCCAATTCTGAGGAACAAATTCTCTATGCCATGACCATTCTGGAACCTGGTGTGGCCACCACTGCCATTCCAGAAAATGGCACTCTTCGGCTTCCTTCTCAAGGCAAGGTCTTTCACCTTTGCAGTTTTGAGGCTGCAAAGGGTAGAGACTTGCTGCCTGTGATGCCCTCAGGCCATCTTTTTCATTCTCTTGTTCCTTCTCAGCGATAGAGATCTCCTCAGGCTTATCCTGGTAGTCCAGGGCTTTACTGGAGCTTCCTTTCTGGCCAAACTCACATTTTAAATCAGCCTGCTGGGCTCTTTGCTCTTGATTCTCAACATAGATCTGGCTAAAAGCTGCCAACAATAGCCATGCCTCTGTCCCAGTATTTGACTGTCTTGAAATTTCTTCTGCCAGATTAATCAGTCCACCACCCTTAATCTCAGTTTTAGGAAAGTTCTCTGGACACAAGCAAAATGCAGACAAACTTTCAGCCAAGCCATAACGATACAGGAAAATAAAAACTCCCAACCTGAATATCTGAGACGAGTTTGTGTTCTTTAAAATTGAAGAATGAATTTTAGGAACAACAGAGGTTAAGAGCAGAATATATTTATTGAGAAAGAAAGCTTCTGTCCAAGAGAGGGACAGAAGGGGGCCCCGGAGTGGGTTACCGCCCGACTGTCTTTTCTAGGGACTTGTATAGACAAAAACCATGAGGTGAGGCGGGTCCAAGGTAGGGGAAATGGACAAAACTATGGCCAGCCAATAAGACTGCAAGGATAATTATTCAGGTAAAGCTTAGTAAACTGGGATCAAATGGGGAAGTGAGTCACATAGCACGCAGGCATGAATGCAGATCAGGGGCTTTTCCTGTGGGGGTCGGGCTAGTGACTCTTCCTGACTTTTAGAAGGTGGTCATTACTTACTTAGAATATCAGTCCCTGACATTCACACCCAGGGGGTATGTGGCTGCATTTGTTCAGCCCCCTTTGTCTTGAGGTCTGGCCCACAGGTATCTTATCTTTTATGTTGGTTCCTTCGAGGGCTGGCCCTGTCTGACTGCCTATAATATTGCTATCTAACTCAGCTGCCTATAACAATAACACACATCATCTAGAGTCCAACAACCAATGCAGTTCTTCTTTCCAGAAGAAACATTCTGAACCCTATCTTTACAGGCAGGATTTCTATCAGCCTTCTTCTGGTCTTCTGAGCTCTGACCAGAATCTCCCAGACAGAATAGTCAAAGGTGTTCCAGCTCTACTCTTTCAGGTGACATCTCTGAACCTTTCCAAACTCTTCCCACAAGCCATTTCCAAAGGCTTATGAACCACATGGTCAGGTATAGTCACAGCAACAACCCCACTCCGCTGGTACCAAATTCTGTCTTGGTTACTTTTCTCTCGTTGCTGAGACAAAATACCTAACACCCAAAACGAAGGAAGGAAAGGTTTATTTAGCTTACAGTTTGTGGAGGTTTCAGTCCATACTTGGCTGGCTCTGAGGCAAAGTGGCACATGGCAGAGGGTAACAGTTCATGGCGGAAGAACAGCAAAACAGCTAGGGCAAAAGGAAGGAGTGGTGGTAAGCAGCCTCTTTTTCTCCCTTACATATTCAAACTGTCTGCCCCGTGGCAGGTGTAATTCTCACATCCATAATCAATCAAACTAAAAGCCTGCCCCATCACTGCAGGAGGATTTGGGGGGACATGCAGACAAACCTTTACAGTGCTCTCTTTGGAAAGTCAGTAACTTACAACAGAAAACTTGCCAGTTTGGAGAGGTTTAGAGGATCATTGACTAATCCTCATTAATTAATCCACCAATACTTGGGGCCTACTGGACAACAGACAAGATTCCTTCCCATCACAATTTTAAGCAGCATGCACTTAGAACTGAATAGTAGCCATGTGTCCTCAACTTCCCTGGCTTAGCAGTTGGGAAGGAGTGGCTCTTTGCTTGATATCATCCAACCTACAGCATTAATTGCCTTTGCTAAAAAGTTGTATTTCCATGAGCCACAAGAGCTGACTTGCAAGATTTAAGAACTGGAACTACAAAGTTTTAGTTATTTGGAGGAAGAAGTTCAAGACCTATTGTACCAACATAGCAATTATGGTTTATAGCAATACATTGTATTCTTGAAAATTAATAAAATGAATTAGAGCAGTTCAATAATTGGAAAGGGCAACAGGAACTTACTGTGATTCAGACCCAGTGAATTGGAACGTTGGTGCCTGGTTTGAGTTAATATTCCTGTGAATGGCTGATACTCAGAATGAACTAGTTGATACTCAGATTTGCTCACTTTTCTTTCTTCTTCCCCCAAGTTTTCTTCTATAGCTGCCTCTTCTCTGTTCCTGACATCCTTCTTCCCTCCTTCAGGCTCTTCTGTCTGTTTAAACTTTTCTTACCACTCTCCCCTTCAGGCCTCCTGAGAGGAGGGTAGTATAGGAGTTCAAAGATACTTATCCTGGGCTCTTGCCCTGGTACCACTGCCATACTTTGAGGCAAGTCACTTCCCCTTAGGATTATCGCAGTAAGAGGCCTGCTGTGGGCCTTTTCATTAAAATGTGATTTTTGGTACCTGTATCTTCTCCAGCCTCCTGACTCTTTAATGTGTACTTAGTACTTCCCATCAATTAGTAATTATGTTTGCAGTTCTTAATGTATAAATCAGATGAATGTAGTTCTCTGAAAAGACAAACTATTTATATTTAGTTCCCTGTTCCTTTGATTGTACTTTTTCAATAATTTTTTTTTATCTCCATCAGATTTAAAAATAATAAGCCCATCCCTCCCCTGAGAGATTTACTCAGTGGCCAGACAGCGTCTGATCTAAGATGTAGCCAGTTCGTGTAGTTGAGACCCACAGTCTGAACCATTCTGGGAACATGATCACTGCACTGATGCTCCATTACCTGTACCAGCCAGCAAAAAATACATGTGTTAACAAGTTCATAGTTTATTTTAAAATGTCCTATTATGGACATTTGGCTTTTATCTATTGTGGGTCTTTGAGAGAATACAAAATGTAATGGGTTTAAGGTTTTATTCTCCTCACCCTGATGCCTTGTTTTAGAGGTACAGATAGTGAACCAAAAGTGCGGGATGAGGTTGGAGACAGAGCACTTGACTCTGTCTGCCTCCAGACTAATGTCTCAGTGAACGTGAAGGAAGCATATGTCTTTACTGTGCACTCTGGCCCTGGTATGTCCAGCCTCAGTGGTGGTGGCAGAACCCCTAAAGAGAGTGGAACTTAGTGTAGAGAAGGAGCAAAGCTCCAAGTCAAAGGTGTCTTCTGTTTTTCTTCCCTTCTGGGTAGATACACGATCCTGTCTAGGCCACAGTAATAGGCCCTTGTATCTTGGAGGGCAACCCAATGTTAATTCCACTCTGGATTCAGAAAATCTGGTCACCAAATTAGGCTTTTCAGGTAAGAAAGCTGGAAATGGAAAGTTTTCAGCTTGGTCCTGAAACTCCCACAAACCAAGTCGACTCTAAATGGGAAATTGATTGCTACAACTCACTTCATTAAAGTGCTTCACACGGCTTGCGGAGGGTTTGACTAGCTGAGGCCTCTGTACACTACACAGACTTCCCCATGCCCAGAAGCTTGGCTTCCCCCACTAGTCTACCCTCCTTCCACAAAGTCTCTCCATTTCTCAGAATCCCTCTGGCCTGTGGTCATTGTCACTTCTCCCAGAGGGCAATGTGCTTTGGATAGAACCTGCCTTCAAAGTAAACTACATTTTCATAGTGACTTTCATGTGCAGATGTGGAAGCCACAGGTCAGGTTGCAGGGGACCACTCCATTCTAGCAGTGCCTTTGCAGGCAGTCGCCACTGGGGCCCCGAGTGGCCAACATTTGGGGAACCTCCTGCAGGTTCCCTTTCTTTTGAAGTGTACCCATCAGCCAAAGCTGCCACTGCCCCTTGTCACTGCCCACAGCATGGGTTGCGAGCCATTGCTCTCTCTATACAAAACCGGGACTGAGGGCCAGATGAGTGGCACCAACTGTGTATTACCTGCTGCCTGTGATTTTGAAAACTAAAGCCATATTCTTTATTTCATTGCCACAGGCCATGCTCTTCAGTCAGCCTCAAGGCAGGCAAGCAAAGGCAGCCTATACACTTTCACTTGGTTTTGCATCTCCCTGGGGTAACAAGCACCACAGTCTCAGAGGCAGGACCACAAAGTAACGAGAGACTGTATGAATGTAAACAGGCAGCGGCATTGCCATTTTATGTCAAGTGTGGAAGGCAGGCTGCAGAGCAAGAGGGTGAACAGAATGTCAGCAAACCTGCTGTTGGGGTTATTTGGAGTTACCTCTATGTTCTTAAAATGCCTTTGCCGCAGCCACATTAAACACGAACTCGAAATAATAGAGAACTCACTCTTCATGTTCAGGTGTTTTACATGGAAACTTGGAAATACCAATGACTGAGGCCCAGAGGGTTTTTCTCTCAGTAGAAAGAAATATAACAGTGAAACAGGAAAGAAGCAACTGTGGAGAAGCAGAA
The DNA here is from genome assembly GCA_004027595.1 of Dinomys branickii. Taxonomy (NCBI): domain Eukaryota; kingdom Metazoa; phylum Chordata; class Mammalia; order Rodentia; family Dinomyidae; genus Dinomys; species Dinomys branickii. The sequence continues at coordinate 58,945 of PVLD010006265.1, forward strand.
GAGGGCTTAGGGGTCTCCATTAGGGCCAGGATGCTTCAGAGTGCCTTGGTCACTGTCTCATTGCTGGGACATAATACCCTACATGCACAACTTGAAGACAGGCATATTTTGGCTTACATTTTCAACCCATAGTCGCCAGCTTCAAGGCAAGATGGAATGGCGGGGTTAAAAGGAAAAGCTGCTCACATCACAGCACCCAGAAAAGCAGAGTGGAAGGAGGAGCCGGGGAAGGAGATGCACCTCCCAGGTCATATCCCCAGCGTGACCCATGTCTTCCAAGCAGGCCTAATGTAACACATACGGCTGTAGCATCCCCGATGCAATCATGCTTCAGAAGTCCCATTTTTAAATCCATAGGGCTTTGTTGGGGACATTCAGATATAAATCAGTATTCCACTCCGGACCCCCAAAGACTCCTGCACATTTCTATATACAGACTATTTAGTCCATTTCTGAGTTGGAAAAGTCCTAACTTCTAGCATTACTGAAAAGTCCAAGTCCAAAGTCTCCTTTGAGACACAAAGCAAACTCTTAGCTATGAGCCCCTGTAAAAATCACAAAAAAAGAAACACTGCTGATATACAATGGTACAGAGTAAATATTCCCATTCCCAAAGGAAAAAATTATGGGAACGGGCCGAAGCCTTACTGAAGCCCAGCAGAACAAAAATTGAATCCTATAGCTTCATGTCCAGCACCTGTGGTAAGTTATGATGAGACATGGACTTCAAATGACTTGGATAGCCCAATCCCTACGGCACCACCTGCCTCAGCTCTCATGGCTTTTCTTTTGTATTGCACTTTCCCTCAGCGTTCCTGGGCTTATCCACTGTACTTTTGGTTATAGTGCACGGCATTACACATTGACTTCTCAGGGACACACTGCCTGGCTTTCCAGACCTGAAATCCGGGTAGAAGTCTCCCTCATCCCACCCCTCTTACATTCTGTATGCTGAAAAACTTGGCACCACGTGGATGTTGCCAAATCTGCCCCTAGCTTTAGCAGTAACTGGGCTGCCTGTGTCATTGCTACAGAGGCCTCCTAGTGCCTCAGTGGCTGAACTCCAGGACACTCCTTGATGGCCCTGAATGAGCTGAGTTTCCTGAGGCTCCCTTCTCAGAGCAAAGTCTTTCACTTTTGTAGGTGAAAAGTGTGGTCTTTCTATTTCCCAGATCCCCTCAAGACAGCCTTCTAATTGTCCCAATGAAAGCACTTGGATTCTTTTTAATGCTAATCTTCAGCAACAAGCTCTTCTAGCTAAAACTTTGCAGATTCTTTCTTTCTGGCAAAACTGAAAACTTTCCAAATGAGCTCTTTGGTACTGGTTTTTAGCATAAGCCTGGCTAAAAACAACAAACAGTATATTTGCAACAGCCTAAACATTGGGCTGCCTTGATATTTCCTCTGCCAGGTTAATTAGTCTGTCACCCTTTTCTCAATCTCAAGATATAAACAAAATGTAGACAAATTTTTGCCAGAGCATAACATATCTAGAGTCCAACTGCCAATAGAGCCATGTTCACAGCTGAAACTTCCTGAGGCTGGTCTTTACCATCTGCCTTTTTATTAGCATTCTGCTCTGCTGAGTTCCAACACAAATTTCTTCTCAAGCACAGTTTACAGCATTCTAGAGCAGCTTCTCCTGTTGGCATCTCTAAAACTTTGCAAACTCTTCCCACAAACCAGTTCCTGTGCTTTCTAAACCGCACAGTCAGGGAGTCACAGCAACACTCACTCCTGGTACCACCTTAAAATTTTCTTATTGCTGAGGTGTAATACCTAACACCCACAACTTAAAGGAGAGGTTTACTTTGGTTCACATGTTTTAGAGCTTTAAGTCCATAACTGGCCAGCTCCAAGGTAGGACAGCATGACAGAGGGGCATAGCAAAGGAAAAGCTGCTCATGTTATGGCAACCAGGGAGCAGAGTGTGAAGGGAAGAATCGGAGAGACTGATATTCCTCTCGAGGTCATGACCACAGTGACCTGCCTATTCTAACCAAACCCTACCTTCTAATATCACATTTAGCTGTAGTGTTTCCATGATTCAGTTACCCTCTAAAAGCCCTGCCTCTGAATACACAAGGCTTTGCAGGACATCCATATATAAACCATAACAAGGAGCATAGAAGGTTTTGTCTGAATTCTCCATATCCCATATTGGGAAAGCTTACTTGTTGCCTGAGGGATCTACTCTTTCCACTTACCTCCCCATGCTTACCTTCTATTGAAACTGGGAGAAGTGGTTTCCAACCACTGGCATTTCTAGAATCATTCCTAACTTAATTCGTCAAATCAGCATAGCCTTTCTACACCAGGCACTGTTCTGGGCTCTAGGGAAACAGATAAACAAAGGCAACATGGTCCTTACTCCACAGATGCATTCTAAGAGACAAGAACCATAAACAGAAGGTCAAGTAGTGATTAATGCTATGAAAAAAATTAAAAGACAAAGGAGTAGAATTCAGGGAAGGAGACTAAGCATTCAGAGGGGTGCTATTTTAGACTGGGTGGTAAAGACAACCACTTACAAGAAGGTGACCTATGAGCAGATTCCTGACTGTGGTAATAGAACCAGCCATGTGAAGATCTGAAAGAAGTGCATTCCAGGCTAGAGGAATAGTAAGCGCAAAGATGCTGAGGCTGGAACAAGTCTGATAGGTTAAGGGGAAATTAAGGTCAGCATGGCTCAAGTGGAATGAAAAAGGCAAAATGTTGGGAGATAAGGTCATGGCTACATGGGATTGAACAGGGAGGACTGTTTTGTCCATGATAAATTTTTGAGTTTTGTTCTGAGTGTGATAAAAACCCACTGGAGTGTTTTTGTGCTGGCCACCCATTGCTGTGAGTTATGATTATAAAAGCAGCCCTCTGGCTGCATGTTAAGAGTGTAGCCACAGTATGGGTTAAGTGGAAGCAGGGAGACTATCAGGATGCCGTTGCACTAATGATCCAAGCAAGAAGTGGGGATGTGGACTAGGGAGAAAGCAGTGGAGAAAATGGGAAGTCAGATTTAGAGATCTGTAGACAAAGACAGATCTGACAACGCTGTTGCATTAGATCGGCTATGAGGGAAAGAGAGGAATCGCGTAAATGGACAAACCCCCAAAACTGGCTGAGCAACTAGTAACGTGGTGCTATTTATGGTGACAGAGACATGTGACACTGGCAGGATGTGAGGGTGGTGTGGCAGGAAGCAGTGTCCAGTGTTGATTTGTGAAGTTAAATATATGACTTACAATTTCAGATGGAGAAGGCTGAGAGGCCATTAGATAAATGTTGGGCTGGAGGAAAGACTGGAGTCTCCATTTTCCAGGTGGAGGTGGAAGGGGGTGAATGCCGAGGGAAGGAGGGCAGCCTTAGAGTTCTCCAACATCGACAGGCTGGAGAAGAGGGAGAGGAGCAAGCTAGCGGCAACAAGCGAGAATGCCTGTGAGGTGGGGGACAAACCAAGGCCAACTTGGAGGTCAAGGGAAGAAAGCATTTCAAGAAATGGAGCGACCAGCTGTGTTAAATGCAGCTTTGGATTGAATAAGGTGAGGGCAGAATTAGCTGGGGACTTCAAGGGTATGAAGGTCCTCGGGGTGGTACTGTTAACTAGCTAGAATGAAAGCTGGGTCTGAATGTGTGGATGAGAGAATGGGCTTGGCAAGAGGAAAGGGCGAGGAGGCTTTTAAGAAGTTTTACTAAAAGCAGGAGAGAGGAAAGTAGTAGGGGAGAAGTGGAGCTCTAGGAGTTTTGTCTCATTTTAAGACTGAAGGTACAGCCGTCCTATACGCGAGTAAGCAGGATAAATTCAGTGGAAAACCCCTGCACAGGCCAGGAGGTCAGCACCCGACCTTAGACAGCCTAGGAGCGGTTCTTCCATTGTGAGAGGGGAAGGTCAGTTTCCGAGTACAAATCAGACAGCTAGAGGATTTGGTCATGAGAGGATGAGGTCACTCTCTTCTGATGGCTTCTACTTTCTACTTAGCCATGAGGAGTGTTCCCAGCCTTTACTTAGTAATCACTAAAAGTGTCTGAGTGCCTTCCTTTCCCTCTACCTTTCTTCCTTCCTGAATAATTCAGTCCAAAAGCCATTAGACAGAGCCAAGCAATGCAGGCCTCCATGAAGGGGCTGAGAGTGATGGTGACCAAGAGTGAGACCCCCTAGCCGAGTGAGGAGGGTGAGGAGGGCGTCCAGCCATAGTGTCAGGGCCTGAGCGACAGGAGGAGATGGCTGCACTGGTGGAGGAAGAACAGAGGCAGTGGCCATGGGAAACTGGTTACCTACAGAGGGCACCGATTTTATAAATGAATATGCTGAGGGTAATGGGAGATATGTTTCTTATTGTCAGATAAGAGAATAAGAAAAAGACGAAAAAGGATAAAATTAAAAGGAACTCTAGTGGTTTGCGGGATTAATTAGAGATATTGGTATGAAATTATAGTTTGAAATCTATATATCTATGTATGTGTATCTATGTGTATGTCTATATCTATCCCTGAAATAAATTAGATATAAATGTACACACATATTTACATGTACGTATTTACACCTGCATAAATAATATGCCCATATGTGTGTATTCACACGTATGTGCCTTAGCTCTGTCACCAAGAGAAGCGGGAGCAAGAACATCCTAATGACCAGATGCCCAGATCTTGGCTTCTAAGTATGATCCTCTGCTAAAAGAAACCATGGCCTCTTGAGGAAACATCTAACCCAGGTCTAGAGCAGAAAAAATATAAAATGGGAACAAATCTGGCAGTTTTAGTATCAAATTAAAGAATGATAGTAACCTATTTAATAACATGGTAGAGCCATATGGATACTATGGGTCCATAAAAACAAACACATAGGAAAGCTTTTCCTACAGCATGAAATAATGGACTAGAATGCAGATTTCAAAAGTGTAAAAGGAATGAAAGAATTACAAAATCTTTATTTGGCAACCATCATAATAATAGCCAAGAAGTATCAATAGATGGCAAAACTAGAGATGAATGTTTTTCAAGAAGCAGAATGTTTCTCAAATTACCTCCAGTTTTAATCTGTTTTCTGTTGCTATAACAAAATACCTGAGGAAGGGAAACTTATACAGAAAAGAGGTTTATTTACTCACTGATTTGGAGCCTGGAAGTCCAAACAGCATGGTGCCAACTCTGACAAAGGCTTTCTGACATCATGATTGAAGCATGTGAAACAGTGATCATCACATGGCAAAATGAAAAGCAGAGAGAGAGTGCAGGGGGGCCAATCTTGCTCTTTTATAGCAACTCTCACAGGAACTAGCGAGGGTCCTAGGAGAACTACCTTTCTGAAGACCATGCCCCCAGTGACCTAACAACCTTGCACTAGGCCCCATGCCTTAAAGGTTTGGCATCTCTCAACATCATTGCCCCAGGAACTAAGTGTCCAACACATGAACCCTTGAGGGACAGACTCAAGCCATAGAGCCCACCACTCTATAAAGCAGACAGTAATTTTACAGTGAAGAAACCCGACAGACACCACTTAAATCAAGTAATTAACGTGAAACTTACTAGTAATGGGTCCCATGGAGACACATTCAGATGTGAGAACACAGCATCACTGCTTCTGCCATATTCCTGCCCAAAAAATATACAGTGCCAATCTAATCATGAGGCAACATCAGCCACACCCAGCAAGGGACCGCCCACCAAACAACGAAGTGTGGAAAGTATGAACGTTGACAGCAAAACAAAACAAAAAGCCAGAAGAACTGGTACAAATTGAAGGAAACAAAAAGGATACAATAAATAAATATACTCTGTAATTCTGCACTGTATCCTTTTGCTATGAAATACATCTTTGGGACAATTAGCACAACTTGAACAAGGATTAGAAGATAGTAGTGGCCATGTTTTTCCATTCTGATGATGGTGTATTGATCATGTAGGAGGCTATTCTTGCTTGGGACACTTGGGGTGATGGGCATGATGTTGGCGAGTTTAAAATGGTTCAGGACAAATATGTATTTTTAGTATTCTTGAAACTTTTCTACAAATTTGAAAAATTTCAAAATTAAAAAGAATTATTTTTTAAAAAATTATCTGAGTAAAGGAAATTTACTTTAATAAATAAAGAAATAGTGAAGACTTTCTCAAAGAACTAGTAGGTGGAAGGACTTGTTCTAGGAGAATCACGAAAAAGTTTTAATTTAAAAAGTATGAGATGTAATAGATCAGAGCAAGAGAACAGAGAGTTCACAGGCAGACCCGCACGTATGTGGATGGTTAATGTATGACAGAGTTCATCCTGCCAGTCAGAAGGGAAAGAATGATCTTCAAAAAAAAAATAATAATGCCAGATTGCTAGACCCTACCTCACTCTATACTCAATTTGAGAGTCAGTCAAACAAGTAAAACACATGGGACCTGGTACACACACTGGTAGTCTCAGCACTCTGATAGACAGCGGCAGAAGGGTTGAAAGTTCAAGCCCAGCCTGAGCAATTCATTTACTTAGTGAGATACTGTCTCAAAATAAAATATAAAACAAAGTTGGCAGTGTAGCTCCCTGAGAAGACCCTGGGTTCAATCCCTAGTATAGCACCACCATGGGAAGGAAGGAAGGAAGAAAGAAAGAAAAATGGCTCAAGAGAATGGCACTAGAGCTTCTAGAATATACTACGGAATAGCACCATGACTTCATTTACAAGGAAATATTTCTTTAAAAAAAAAAAAACCATAAGGGGAAAAGTTAATACATTGAATTACTTTAAGATTTTTGTTCATCAAGACCCCTTAAAAGAGAAGATATTTGTGAATACAGCCAACAAAGTTCTTGTATCTTGAATATATAAACAACTACAAACCAGTAAGAAAAGCACAACAGAAAAATAAGCAGGAGACTGAAGTAGGCACTTCAAAAAATGTAAATAAGTGACCAGGAAACAGGAAATGTACACAATGGCATTAATGTTACTAATTGGAGAAATGTAAATTAAATTCACAAGACACTACCATCTATTCTGCAGAATGGCAAAAACTAAAAAGATGGAAAATATTGAGTATTGACAAGGTTTCAAAGCAACTAGCTTCTATTATAATGCTAGTAAGGATATTGATTGGTACAACCAATTTGAGCATCCATTTGGCATTTTTTTATTAAAGCTTATATGTACATAAATTATAAAAGGAAACAGTGCTCAGCAATAGCATTCCTAGGCACACACCTAGTCGATGCTCAGTAGCATTATTCACCATAGCTACAAAGTGGAAGCAATATGCACCCAAGTAAAACAGGTAAGTAGGTTGAGGCATAGGGAACATTACACGATAATACAAATAAATGAATTATAGCTACACACTTACACGTGGGTGAGTCTTACAATCTTGAGCAGGAGTCAAATACTGAAGACTGAGTTTTGTATAATTCTATCCACATACATTTTCTTAAGAGTGTTAGCATTGAACACTTAGGCAGCAAAAGTATTAAGTAATGAAGTATTTCATTAATGGATGGGGGTTACCTTTCTAAGGATCAGTGGTTTCCTGATTGGAAAGGGACACAGATGGGACTTCTAGGGTCCTATTAATGTTCCATTTCTTTGTCTTAATGGATATATTTAATCTTTATTTGTTTTTGCTTGTGTGTTTTGAAATGAGGTCTCATTATGTTGTCTAGGCTGGCCTCGAATCTGTAAGCAAGTGACCCCCTGTTTCAGCCTCCTGAATAGCTGGGACTAGCTTGCCACAGCACCTGCCTGGTATACTGAACACTAATTCACTGAGCCAGGCATTTGTGGATATTTCACTGTGTATCTGGTGCAAAAAAAGGTTGGGATACATTTAAACCGGTCAGAGTTATCCCTAGGACAGTCATTCCCATTGCCTTGATGGTACCTGTCAGTAACTGACATTGAGGGCTACTTTGACTTTATTGAACATTTTATATACATTACCTTCTAGCATAATAATCCTATAAATTAGATTCTCTTATTATCCCCATTTTACAGACAGGGAAACTGAGGCTTAGAGGTTAATTGGCCAATAGTCATACAGCTAGTAAGCTGGGATCCAGCCCTATCCTGAAGTCTGGCTCTTACTGGTGCATGGGTTCCCCTCTGCATAATCCCAACCCTGATGCTAGAGCTCTAGGGTGTCCCTGTTTAACTCCAACACCCCCACCCAGCCCACCCATCACCCTACTGTCTAGGACCCCATACTGCACAGTATAATCCTTCAAAAAGACTAAGCAAAATGAACAGTGATTAAAACCCCGTTCTTTTTGGTTCCCTTTGTGTACAGGGAGCAATAGCTCAAAATGTCTGTTCTTTGCAAAATGACCGAGATTTTAAGCAGAGGGAAAATGACTGGAGAGCCTCCTGCCTGTGGCTGATGCTAATTTTGCTCGCTGGGGTCTGTCAGACAAATTCCCAACTTCCTTTTTTACTTTCCCTCCGCTCCGAGACATCTGCCTCGCCTGCACGAGCGTGCCTCGCTCCGCCTGCCTCGCTCAGCCTGCCTCCCAGGAAGCGCGAGATGGAGACGCAGCCGGCTGCGTGCGCGCCCACCGCCTTTGCCTCGGGAGTACGGCCCAGGTGCAGACTCTCGGCGGCCCCAGGTGGGCCATCAGGGTGCGGGGCGCGGAGCCCAGGCCTGCTAAGTAAAGCTCCCAGGTCCTCGTGGCTTCTGGCTTCCAAGGTCTTCTGAGGCAAAAAGATTTGGAGAAAAGTAACAGTTGGTCTGGAGCTTTTGGGCCCTATTCAGCAGCGATTTGTTACTTTGAAGCCAGGCTCCTCAATAATGTAGACACAGAGCCCTGAGTGGCGCTCCATGAAATATCACCCCCTCAGCCTTTGCCACCTGCCTTCATCACGTGGCCGTTTCTTACTGCTAGAAGACTGAAAATAAGCAGCAGCCATGAGAAAAGAGGAAACCCAAGTTCCACAACTCTACACACGTTTCCTTGCATGACTTTGGCCACAATCTCGACCTGTCCCAAAGCACTAATTAGTTCCAATCCGCCTACCTATCGCCCAGTTCTCACGCACGGACTGCTGCCCTTTCACTTTCTGACAGCGCACCCCAAGTCCCACCTTCCCACACCTGCGCCTCAAGTCCAGGCACCAGTGGGTTCCGCCCTCACCCACTTAATTCTCCCGGCCTTTGAGAGCCATCCGTTTGCTCTGACAGCCTTTCAGAGCCAGGAACTTGAGCCAATCCTTTGTTTTATGGACAGCTTGAAGCCACATAAATAATGTCCTTAGAGTGCAGATTACTAGGCACTAAAAAAGTTACAGGCGGTCTATAATATCCTTCAGGAAAATCTCCATAAATCTGTACAGGGTCATGTAAAAGGGTCAAGTCTCTTCCAGTTCTTTTTTTCATAATCTCTCGCTCCAGAGGGTATTAATAGTGTTCCTTGGGGCCTACGCAAGAGTTAATACTTTCTTCCCAGACAGATCTTGAGTTTGTTCAAGTAGAAGGTGGACCAGTCTTTCAGAGGGCATGGGCCCCTTGCTCACTCCAGGGGCGAATCCTGGTTAACTTCAGCCAACCGTAAGAATTCCACATTTCTTCCCAATGATAGGCTTAGGGGTGGGTATGTGAGAACTCCGGCCATTGAAGTGGATGGGAAGCCTGCTGGGTGCTTCTGGGAGAGATAGAAAAGGACACTGAGGCCCTTGATTGCCTTTGATATTGAGTGAGTGTACAAGACCTGGAGCTTTGGGTGGCCACACTGTGATTATGGAGTGACAAGCCTAGGGACCAAAACTAAGACATGGGAGATGGCAGAGGTAAAAGCTGGGAAAAGGTTTGTTTTAGGATATTGTTGAGTTCCTGAATTAATCAGCTGAAACCATTCTATCCTTGGACTTATTACGAGAAAAAACATGTTTTCCTTTTAATTGATGTGGTTGGATTGGGTTTGCTATGATCTTGAGTTGAAAAGCTCCTAACTGATCTACCTGCCTTTGGCAAAACTCCAGCCTCCTGGCTTCCAGGTCTCCTTCCTTCATCAGGGCACCAGCTTTGGGCCAGCTTTCTCCTTAGCAAGGGCATGGGGTTTTACTGATGTCTTCATGATGTCTCACCTGAATCTTTCTCATCCAGTCCTTGGCCAAGGTTAGGTCTTTTATTGCTAGTCATGGAAATGAACAGAGTTAAACAGTCTCCAACCAGGCACATGAAAATCATACAGGAAAAGGACAAAGGATCTGAATAGACATTTCTCTACACCAAAAAAAAAAAAAAAAGAAAAGAAAAAAAAGGATGGTCAATAAACACAGGAAAAGATGCTCAGCATCGCTAATCTTCAGGGAAAGGCAAATTGAAATGATACGACGCCACTTCGCACTGACTGAGATGGCTGTGAGTGGACGATAACAGTGAGTGTTAGAGAGGATGTGGCAAAGGGAGAGCCCGGACCTCGAGGGTGAGGAGGTGTGGTGGAGAAGCTGCCCTGGATAACAGTCTGGAAGCTCAGCTGGCTAACCATGGACTCGGCATATGACCCACCAGTTCTGCTGTGAATACACCCAGGAGAAATGAGGACATGGGCCCATGTAAAACCTTGCACACAAACATTTCCAGAGCTGCTATGAATAGTCAATAAGTAAAACAACCCAATTTTCTATCTACTGGTAAACGGATAAGCAAAATATGATATATCCATAAAATGAGATACTACTGATCATTTTTTACTGTGAATTTATTTTGAGGGTTTTGAATTCAGGACATGGGGTTAATGAAATGGCCAATTGACAACTTCTCATTTCAGGGAAGATAAAGTATGAGTTTCATAAAAACAGTAAGCCTTTAAACTCTTTGACATTATGATTATTATTATTACTTGAGATAGAGCTATGTAGTTCAGACTGGCCTTGGAATCACTATATAGCCCAGGCTGGCCTTGAACTCATGACAATCTGCTGCCTCAGCCTCCCAAGTGCTGGGATTGCAGGTGTGTGCCACCATGTCCAGCTAGTCTTCCACACTGTGGAAACATTTTCATGTTAGGATGTTTTTATTATCCCTAAGATCTCATTTAAATTAAGCTTTTCAGTGTGTCTAGAAATGCAGGTGAATATCCATATGTCAATGACATTGTCAAATCTGCTTTTTAAAAAAGTTACATTGGAAGTGTCAGGAAAGAATACTTAGAAATTACAGATGTATTTGTACTTGTGAAGTCAGAAATGGGTGACTGTCAGAAGTAGTCTACTGGGAAATTTACCGTCTTTGCATTTTACTTTTTTGTCAACTTAATATTGAGTTAAAATTAAGGAATGGTATAAAAGGAGGTCTCAGGCACTTAATAGTTACATTTCAGGTAATATCAATAAAAACAAAAAAATATTGGCAAAAATGCTTTGATTACTTCTCTGATTATTATTTATAAGAGCCCTCACATATGGTACATTCAGAACACTAAGATGGATGGAAATTATATTAAACTTAATGGATATTATTTAATAAAAAGAATGATGTCCTGATGCACTGTACGAGGTGGATGAGCCTGGAAAACACGCTAAGGGGAAGAAGCCAGGCCCGAAAGCTCACATGCTATATTGTGTGATTCCTTTTGTGTGAGGTGTCAAATAGACAGAGCCTCAGAAATAGAGAGTGGACTAGTGCTTGCCAGGGCCCAGGTGGGATGAGGGGTGACAGCTAAAGGGTAACAAGGTTTCTGTACCATCTCATTCGGAGTCAGAGCCTTGACATATGGGTTTTAAGGGGACATGATTCAGTCTATAGTACCTGCCCTGACATCCATGTTGCTTTCTGTTTCTGCCCTCCTGACCACCTTTGACTGCCCCTGACCCACCCGCACACCAGCCCTGGTTAGCTTTGCCTCACATTATGAGACCTGTCGATGCTGGTCACCTGTGCCCGGCCCCGCTCAGCAGACCTGAGGTCGCTCTGTAAACCTGAGGGAAGATGTGCGGAGCGCCGTGTCCCGAGTCTTCATGCTCTCAGCTCTGCACCGCCCCAGGGGCGCGCCAGCAGACAGAACGAGAGCTCTGTAAAAGGGTTTCGCTTCTGTGATACTAGGAGCAAGTTCCTCGCTAGAACAGTGGCGCGCTGTGCTTGACTGCTTGGACAAACTGCTCCTAGGTGCATGGTTTCCCCCTTGGCATGGCCCCTTCCAGTCTGCTGTGGGTTATTGTCATGAGCCTGAGTAAACACTTGCATCTCCTGAGACTAAGGAACCTGGCTTTTCCCCCACTGCCAGCCATGTTCAGGAACATGAACTGTGTCCTAAGCTGCCTCACTGGGTTGGCACTTGCCTGGGCGGCTAACCTCTCTCTCTACTGCATATTTGCTTTTTCTGTTAGAGTTCGTGTTTCCTGCACCTCCTAAATTAGTATCATCTGTGAATTTCATCGCTTGCTCTTTCCCTGGCTTCTCCCAGCTCATTAACAGGAATGAAAGTGTAAGACGCCCTCTGTCATGGCGGTAAGAGAGAGACAAGGCTGGGCGGGGCAGCTGCCCCAGTGCCAAGAGCTGTAGGTCTTTGCTGAGCTGGAGGAACAAATCTCAAAGCTCTTGATAAACTGCAGGAGAGGCCGCAGGGTCAACAAGATGAGAGGGGCTCTGTGGACCTGCAAGTGGCCTGGCCCTTCCTCAGGCTGAACAACTTTCCGCAGACCTGAGCATGGCGTCCACAGTACCATAACGTCTCCTGCTTCTGTCAGTGAGGTGAAAGTTCACACGTCCCACCTGTCTTCTTGGCCCAGGGCATCCTATCCCTAAGTGCGTTTCCACCCTTAATGGCTTTATAGTGTCCCTGTTTCTTAAAAAATGTTATCTATCAATCACTCGAATCTTAATGCATTTCCTTACCATTTTATTTCACTGATGTTAGCGTGAGGGTTGGTAGAATGTTAAATAAATCATTTAAAAACCTCAAATCTTAGAAAAATATTTAGTTCCACTGATCAAAATGTGACCAAGATGAGACCGTCAGTATTTCAAAACTGAGGGACTCCAGACAAAAGCAAAACTTGCACTGAAGTTTCCTGTTCAATTTTTAAATGAGGTTACATCAGTTTCATTAATCTTTTTTCTGTAGACAACTTCATTGAAATGTAATTCACATACCACATAATTTGAATTGTGTGTTTGGTACAGTTAATGTACCATTCAAGTGTGCAACTTCATAGTTGTTCAGTCTGTTCACAGGACTGTGCAAATAAAACCACAACCTAATGTCAGAATATTTTCATTGGCCCCCAAAAAACCCCATGACCATAAGCAATCAGACCCCATTTTCCTCAAGCTGTCATTTTCAAGTGGTCAGCCATGAGCTTACTTTCTTTCTCTATAAGTTTGTCTATTCTGAACATTTCGTATGCATGGAATTATATAATATGTGACCTTTCCGGGACTGGCTTCTTTCACTTATCATGATGTTTTCAAGGTTCAGCCCTATTGTAGCCCGGCTCAGAGATTCATTCCTTTTTACTGGTAAGTATTGCATTGGATGGATACATCATGTACTGCTCACTATCACATACTGTTGACTGTTATGAACATACTGCTGTGAACATTCATGTGCAAGTTCTTGCAAGAACGTTTTCATTTTTCTGGAGTACATGCATGGGAATGGAATTCCCATGTCATATGTGACCTGTGCTTCAGATTTTGAGGAACTGCCCAACTGACTCTCAAAGCAGCCGCACCATTTTACATTTTCACTTGCAGCATGGAAGGGTTTAAATCTCTCCACAACCTCGTCAATACTTATTGACCTGTGCTTTGACTATAGCCATCTAACTTGGTATGAAGTGGTATCATATTGGGATTTTGATTTACATTTCACAGATGACTAATTATGCTGATCATCTTTTTGTGTATCTATTAGACAGTTGTGTACCTTCTTTGAGGAAATCTCTCTCCAGATCCTTTGTCCTTTTTTAAAAAATTGAGTTACTTATCTTTTATTATTGTTGTAAGAGCTCTTCATACATTCTAGATACAAATCTCTTATCAGACATATGACTCGCAAATACTTTTTCCATCTTATGCATTGTCTTTTCACTTTCTTGATGGTATCATTTGCACCACAAATGATTTTAACTTTTATGAATGTTGATCTGTCTTTTGCTTTTGTTTGTGGTTTTCATGTCATATCTAAGAAACCATTGTTGAAATTAAGGCTACAAAGACTTATGCATATGTTTTCTTCTAAGAGTTCTATACTTTTCTTCTAAGAGTTCAATGCTTGTATTTAGACCTGTGATTCATTTTAAGTCCCATTTTTCTGTATGGTGTGAAGAAGAGTCTAATATGCTTCTGCCCCATGTGTACTCTTTGAAATAGTGAGGTCAACTCAGGTAACACCCCATTGCTGGGCCCATCCCACCTCCCAGGGCACCTAAGGGAAAATGAAAGGCACCTGTGGTGCCATTTTGGGGAAGACACGCACTGGAAACAAGAGACAAAGAACTGACACCAGTGGGTAGGCTTTGGATTTGAATTGGTGACAGCTCTTTGGTGGCTCCTGTTTGGTTACCTGGGGGCACCAGTGCACTGGGGGACACTTTGCCTTCACACTGAGTGTGAAGTTATGCCTTGATGCTCTTGTTCTCGGCTGAGCCCTGCACAGAGGAGACAGCTCAAGCGTGCTGCTTCCTATGTTGCAAATACCATTCCAGGTGTTGTTCCAGGTGTCTCTCCTGCATCACCTCACTCTCTATGCTGCTTGTTAGCACTGCTTAGATCACATGTTTGGGCATTAGCTGCAGCCCTAGTCTGTCCTAGCTCCTTGCATGGAGGGGGCTGCAAGCAGCCAGGGTGAGGAGCAGGTACAGGGGTGAGGCATTAGAGACGGGAAACCAACAGAGAAAGAGAATACTGGGCTAGGGGAGATCTTAGAAAGCAAATGGAGATGGAAGAGGAGAGAGCTACAGGCAGACACTGGGCTGTAATCCTCTCCCTCCATCCAGTATGGGCAAGATGGCCCGACATACGTACCTATGCCCGGAAGTGCACTGCCCCTTCCCCACCCGTGGTGCACGCTGTGTGTGTGTGTGTGTGTGTGTGTGTGTGTGTGTGTGTGACAGACATGCAGCTACCTTGATGTCTCCTTTCCACCTGTGCCTTGTCCCCGCCTCCCCCCCGCCCCCCGGCAAGGGTAAGACTCGTGCTGAGGGTACCCACCTGCTCTGCTCAGTCCTCCAGGGAGGCCCCCAGGCATCAATAATGATCTGACCATATCAACTCCAGGTCACCCAAACCAGATGATTTGTTTGGGTTTTGGTCAGTCAGGGTTCCAAGCTTCACCACTGAAGGACTAATGCGAGCGTCTCAGGGACCTTACAGGTGTGGGACAAGGTGGCAGGGCTATATTTTCCTTGTTGCACAGATTCATGTAGGCCTCTGATTCTCAGCATCTCACTGTGAACCCTGGACAGGCTCTGCCTGGCCCATAAACCCCCAGCAGTAAATCTTTCTGAAGCCCCTGGACTCTGGAGTCTGCACTAGCCTTGGATCTGTCCCACCTGTTCCAATGTATAGTTGGACGAGCAATCAGACTGAATCACACATTTCCTGGGTGCACTTGGAAATGAAATGCTGAGAGGCCTCCTCAACATGGGTCATGCGAGACCCTTCCTGGAGAATTGGACCCTTGGAATTGGACCCTTCCTGCCCCTGCTCTGACTTTCCATGACACCATGTCCCATTCCCAAGTGGGAATCAGCACCCTTCTCTCCCTCCATGGGCAGGTATCTGGGGTCTGCCCTCCTGACTTCTGCTGGGACAGCCTGGTACTGGGAGTCATAGCTGGCTCAGCCACTTACTAGCTCTGTGAAGCTGGGCAAGTTATTTAGCCTGTATCTGCCCGAGCTTCCCCATCTATAAAATGGGAATGATGGAATTTCCCTCATAATGTGAATATTAGATGAGTTAATCAGAATGCTCTTTGGACAGTGACAGGAAAAGGGTGTCAACATGAGCTTCTGTTTTTACTGTTATTACTTCCTGGGCCTCTGTCTGGCCCATCTCCTCTAGAAGCCTGGCAGATGGGCCCAAATGACAACACCATCCTGCTCCCTATCCTTGTGTGATCCTGAGATTTAAATCCAGGTCCTATCTCCTTTTAGCCTTCCCAGGTGCCCAGTCTACCTGGACATGAAGCTCAGATCTGAGGCCTTGATGCTTCTCTCACCCAGAAGTCCACTTGTCTAAAGGCAAACCTTCTAGACCTGCAGAACCCATGGTTTTAAAATCTTTGCTTTGCACCATGTTGTGCCTGGTAGAGACGCAGTGAGCTACCCATGACCAGTCTCCCCCACTCTGAAAATCTGGGCCGTAGCCTGATGTGGTGGTGGGTGTGATCCCAGCACTTTGAGAGGCTGAGGCAGGAGGACTGCAAGTTCGAAGATAGCCTGAGTAATTTAGTGACTTACTGAGACCTCGTCTTAACATAAAAAATAAAAAGGACTGGGGGTGTGGCTCAGTGTGAAGGCTCTGAGTTCAATCCTCCATGTGAGGAAAAAAATCTCTGCTGTGGCCAGCAGATGAGTTTAAATTACAGTGGTGCCTCGGTCCTCATCACTGTGGTTCCAGCAGGCACACAAGCACCAGAGATGAGAAGCACCAAGCAAATGATTTGGGCTGGAAACAGTAGCTAGTCATGTGGCAGCTGACAATGACAAGTTGTGGTTTGCTTGCTGAGTGACAAATGACAAGTACTGGGACAAAATTTCCATATCAAAATGCATCCAGTACCAAATCTGACAAGTTTCAAAGCAGTTGAGCACCAAGGTGTCTGACTGTACTCATTTTGTGTTAGTGATACCTACTTACAAACTTGGACAAGGAGAGAACATAGATAAAAATAACTCATGCTTTCTTTGTTTACTAACATTAGAAGTGAGGGGGGCTGGGGACATAGCTCAGTGGCACAAGTGCCTGCCCAGCAAGTGCAAGGTCCTGAGTTGGATCCCCAGTACCCAAAAACAAGAGTGAGAATATATATATATATATATATATATATATATATACACTTATCCAAGAATGATGATGTAATTGCATACTTTAAAGAGATTAATTCAATAGAGCAGTTTTAATGACAAGTTTTAGAAGAGGAGTTAAATGTGGTTATTTGACAATGATTGTAGCTTTAATCCTTTCACTTCAATGATCCTTTATTTATGGCATGGTGAACAAATGTCTACTATACTCATAGCCACGGACATTTCTACATCCTGCAACACCTACTCTCTGGACCAAGATGTTGCTAGAAAATATAGTGGAGTTAAAGTTGCAACACCTTCTCTATTGCAAGATTTCTCAGAGCTTTCTATTGCTAACATAATTACTTAAGAAGGAAAAGTTCCATGTAGCATTGCCCAAACTTGACTATAGAACAACTCTACACCTTAAAAAATGCTTTAACATCTTGTAAGGCATCAGGGTTCCCTGGGACCCTATTTGGGAAACGCTCCCTTATGTCGAACCATTCAACCATTTACTTCACACTCCCAAGCCTATAACCCAGTCTGAGGTATGGGACTGACCTGATGAGCAGGTTTTAACTATGACTGATTTCTGAAGCTAATGAAGTATGAAATAGAACACGGGGGTCTTGGCTGGCTGCCCATCAACTGCATAAACACAGCCACTCACAACTCAGGCTGTTTCCTTGCCCACAGATGGAATAAGATCCCCTTTCCCAGGGTAGTTGTAAAGAACCAGTATTACTTATGAAAGTGCCTGGTTAAATACAAATGCTTTAAAAAAGTAATTTTAAAGTGTCTATTAGTATAGAAGCAAGTTCAAAAATTGTAACTTTGTTAACATGTTTTATCAACTTGGCTCTGGCCTGGAGCTCTGGAACACACCTGCCTTCTCCCCAACCTAGCGCATCCGTTTGGCACTCTGTATGGCACCTATCTCCACACTCAGCTCTCTGGGGTAGACACCTGCAGTCATGCTGGGTGTCCTACTGCAGAAGGATGCCCAGCTGCTAGGCCATGGAATCTGTTACTCACTCATGTTGGTTGTAGACAGTAAACAGTACCCACGGGCACCTTGATTGGGTCCTCACATGCCTCCCATAACATGTTGATGTCACTGGATACTGTCAGAGCCCGGCCCCCAAGGAAAACAGCATAATGCCCCCCCGACACACACACACCAAGCTAGGTATCTTAGGCACTGTGTCCCTTGAGGGGCCTCCTTTCCGTGTGCCTGGGCTGGGCAGGTCCACCAACTTCACAGGCTCCATTTCCTCAATAAGTGTCTGGCAATTCCAGCCTCATGAGAGACCTGCAGATAAGTCAGAAAAAGATATCAAGCTTCTTGCCTTGCAGGTCTCATATTTGTGTTTGGGCGACAAGGCACACCCTAAACAGCAGCAAGGCCTTTGCTGTGATGAAGTGGCTGCCATGTGGTGAAAGGTGACATTCACACAGAGCTGTGGCCACCTCTGCTGACCATAACTGAGGACTAACTGGTTGCGGTATGATGCTGTCTTAGCTCAGATAGTCATAACAAAGTAGTGTGGGCCAGGGGCCTTAAATTAGAGAAATATAGGTGTTTTTTTTACAGTTCTAGGGTTGGAAGACGAAGATCCGGGCGCTGGCACGGTTGGGCTTTGATGAGGAACTCCCTTTGTTTGGGAGATTGTTCTCTTTTCTGCTTCTCTCTCCCTCTGTCTTTCCTCTCTTTTCTCCCCCTTTGTTAAGGGCAGCAATCCTAAAGGCCCTCTCTTCAGATATGGTCACACTGGAGTGAGGACTTCAACATACAAACCTGGGGAAACACAGGTCAGTCCTCAGCAGGTGATGGTAACGCCAAAGCTATACATTGTGCTCTCGGCTCAGCTTCCTACCCTGGTTCAAAGTACAAGTAACTGTGTGCCCAGGCCTGCTGACAGGGTAAAGAGTGCGGAAGCTCTGCAGACCACTGGAAAGATGAAGTGACAGACTCCTAATCGTAGTCTAGTTTATGCCTATATTCAGAGGTGAGGAAATCATGATTTACAGAAAGGATAGTCTCCGGAGGCCACAGTCCACCACCTTGACCACCTCAGGGATTCACATGTACAGTGATTTCTAGAATAACCATGCCCATAGGTACCTCCTTAAGCTAGTTTGGGGGCTGTGTGCATCCCAAGGAGATGTGCCCCGTCAGTCCCACTTCATATGAGGCCATTGTGAACATATTCTTAGCAGTCCCTGTGACTAACCCTCGAGCCAGGAACGTGGAGTCCAACCTACTCTCTGCATACCTCTCTCCCTTCAGAAACTTCTGGAGCCTCTGAGGAAAACCCAGGCTCCTGGTGTGTAAGTGGGAATTCACTTATTCTAGTCTTTAGAAACAGGCCAAGCAGAAGGTGACTTGCCAGAGTCACACAGAAAACACAAGAAGTAAAGCCTGGATGGAACATAACAAAGGTCTCCACTCTAAGCCTCTTGTTCCTTCCAGTTCAGAAGATTCCAAACTCAACTGAGTGTCAGACCACCCGGGTGTTTACAATGGACATTTTCCACACACCACCCAAAGGTCAGTTCAGGGGTCCAGTGTAGGACCCTGTGGGTGATTTTGAGAAACACCAGTGACCGACAAGGCTGGCGTTGTCATAATCGGGCGTAACATTTCAGGGTATAGGTGACCTAACTGATATGGCAGGCAGGGAGAGGAGTCTGGGCCTGGCCATCTGAGTTTTCTGTGGCTTTGTAGGACCCCCAAGCAGCAAGAGCTCTAGTTTTGACTCCACCAAAGAATCAAAGGGTACAGCCTAGAGCTACAGGCTGTACCCGATGTCCTAGCGTCACTCAGTAGACTCTTCCAGAAAGTTCCCCACACATTCCTATAGGTGGAACACGTGTATAAACAATAACAGGTGCAGACAGGCGATTCCACTAATTATCACCATCTGGATGAATAGACTGAAAGGAAAAAAAACCTATGTGATGGAGTCTCCCCCTTTTGTTTTCTTATTTCTAGTCCTTTAAATATTATGTTTGATTTAAATACAGACATGATCCCACCACAAACATTATGGGCAGAAAAGCCAACACAGCCCACTCGTGGAGAGACTGTTGCTTTCAGGTTTGAAATAAAAATAGTGCTTATTGCATCTCCCCAGGTGTTCCGGGCTCTTCTTGGCATATGTCACCTCGCTCCTCTAGAGAACTTTTCTGGGAATTAGTTTACTCCCCTTTTAGAGGGGAAGAGAAAGTTTAGATGCCCCGGGGTCCCAGAGAATTGATGATGGAGTTGAAATGGAATTCAGAGGGCATGCTGTAGCCACAAGGACTGGCTTTCGTTCTTGGCCCCCGTAGGCAGGGCTGAGAAGGAGGAAAGGTTCACATTTCCCATATAGAGGAACCAGGGGTTCCGTTGTGGATCTCCCACAGGGCTGCCCTCTCATCTCCAGCCCCTCCAGAGGTAAGCAAACATCTGACCCAAAGCACTATCATAAATCATACTGTCCCATGTGGCCAAGGTTCCCAGGTAAGCAAAGACACTTGCCAGGCAGGCAGGCTATCCCACAAGCCTAGGTGTTACTCCCCAGTAGCTGAGGGCAAAAGACAGAACTCTCTTTTGGGCCTAGAGGTACTCCCTCCCCTTCCTGATGTAACTTACTTCATAGCAGTCTCTATCCATCTCTTGTCTCCCACTCTGAGAAGTCCTTTGAAAGTGGAAGTTCCCTGTCTCAGGCACCTCCTGGGGAGGGACTGGGGACAACTCCATGCTCGTCATCCCACTACAGGCATTGAGGGGATGCCGCAGCTTATCCCTTTGCAGTCTACATTCATGTGAGGCATAGCCCAGATTCTGGGGTTACCCATAATCCTTCCCGCTCCAGTGCTAAAAATCAGACTCTTACTAATGCGGAAGAGCACAGCACAGGAAATGTTACATTAGTGAACCTGCCAACCCATCCCTTTCCGCCTCCTGCAACCCCAGCTTCACTGAGAGCAGCATCTTCACTTACCCAAAACCGCAGTGCCCATAACTTGATGGGAAGAGGAAGACTGGAATTTCTGTTAGCAACTGGCATTTTAAAAAAGTCTTCCCCACCTAAGCATACTCTTCATACCTAATCATTCTTGCCTTTCTATAGTGGAGCTCACTGTTGAATTTCAGTTTCAGATTTTACACTAGCATTTCTTTCCAGGTTTCCTTAGTTTTTATAAGCAATTAATATATTTCTTAAGCCTTTAAGCAATAAAAGTATAGAATACATGCCATGTTTGGTCCCTACCAAGCTGACAACAAAGCCTGGAGGCTCAGGGACCTTCCTCGGTTGTCAGAACCCACTGCATATGTATATCCAACAGCTGTAGGAAGTCTTAATTGTGAGTGTAACAGCTTTCAGTGAACTCTGTGAGTTCTTGCAAATTACTGACCTGAGGCTGTCTTGGGAAACCCTCAGATCTTGCAGCTGGTGTGAGAAGAGAGAACAACCTTAGAGACAACTGTGAGAGCACGGGAGGTGGGTAGAATCCTTTACCATCTAAATACCTTTTACGTGCTGGCTGGTGTGACTGAGCTCACTGGCCATAGGCAGGAAGACTAGATGGAGCCTGCAAACAGAAACAAAAGCAAAGACAAAAACAAAACAAACCAGTGCTGGGGACACAGTTGCTTAGTGGCAGACAGCGCAGCAGTTCACTGCTCATGGGCCACATGAGTGAACGTGGAGACTGAGAGCAGGGCGGGCACTGCAGTGCTTCAGGAGTTTCAGGATGGAAAGAGTCCTAAGTGAAATATGCATGTTTGCAGTGTAATTATGGCTGAGATGACTGCAAGGCATGCTTGCTGATCACTGGGGTTAAACGGCACCGCATTCGGGTGGGTTAGAGATGGAACGGTGGCGCGGTAATGCGAAGCAGAAGGGAAAGAGATGATGAGGCAGAAGACAAAGTTTGGAACTCAACATTGTCACAGACAGGCCATGACCTTGGGCAGATTACTGATGTTGCTGGATCGTTCCCCCATCTAGTGCCTTCTAGGTGGGCATTGATATATCTTCTCTGGTGATGGAACTAGATTCAAGGGGACAATGAAAAGGAATGAACATTGGGTACCATCTCTGTCTCAGACCTCCTAGGGGCTTAATTTAGGGTGACAATGAGGGATTTTCACAGAAACAAATCCGATTTGGTTGCAGACTGGAGGCAAAATCCTTTCTTTTACAAGAAACTTTAGTCTCTGCTCATTAGACCTTCAGTAGATGGGCTGGGGCCCATCTACACTGTAGAAGGTAATCTTATTTCATTCAGTCTACTGAATTAAATGCAAATCATATTTGAAAAAGAAAATAAAGTAATACAAATTCACAGCAACACCTAAATCAGTATTTGACCAAAGAACTGGGCAGCAGAGCCCAAGCAAGTTGCCACATAAAATTAACCATCCCACTTGCTCAGGGAACACTGACAGCAGTGTGAAGTCGGCAGCATCAGTAAAGAACAGAACCCAGGCTGGGTCTGAGGCTTTCTGGCATCTTCACCGGATGTCACACTGTACCTTTGCATGTGATCCTGAAGATCCGCCACTAGGACATTTAAAATCTTTGTCAACAAAACAGCCATAGATTCTAATTTTGTTTACTGTTTCCACCCAACAAAAGGGACATCTGTCTCTCCCTATCTTTTTAAAGTGAAGTGCCGATCAGCCAGGAGCCTGGAAACTCATTAGTAGCCTAACCATTGGCCTTACGCTCAGACTGCAACACTCATCAGATACCTCTATGCTGGAATCTCCAGCAGTGGCCCAGGGAAAGCAACCACTCCCTAAACCAAGGTACCAGGCAATAGAATAGGGACTGGGACTTTATAAGGCTATGACACAGGCCTGTCTGTGTTACTCAGTGCAGCCAACCTTAAAATGATTATGATAAAATGATCAGGTGTTTGAATATTGCATTTTCTATTAAGTTTCTGTGCACTTGCTGAATGTACAAGCTGCCCACAGTCCTGCACAAACGAAGAGCTGGCTTTGTTGTCAGCATGGTAGGGACCAAACATGGCATGTATTCTATACTTTTATTTGCTTAAAGGCTTAAGAAGTATATTAATTGCTTATAAAAGCTAAAGAAACCTGGAAAGAAATGCTAGTGTAAAATCTGAAACTGAAATTCAGCACTGAACTCCACTATAGAAAGGCAAGAGTGATTAGGTGTGAAGAGTATGCTTAGGCAGGGAAGACTTTTTTTAAATGCCAGATGCTAATAATCAGACTATTACTAATGGGGAAGAACACAGCCCAGGAAATGTTACATCCCGTGAACCTGAAGACTTCTCATGCTTTAATGACTTATTCTCCACTTGGGAAAATGCCTAAGTCTAAAGAAGATGAACTAACTAGCTAAATGGTTCTGTAATTAGAAAAGCAAATTTTGTCATCCATTCACCTGTGATGTCATGGATGATTTATTCTCGAGAAAACTATATTGGGGTTCAAAGGTTGAAACTAGAATTGAGTTTTTACCTTGAAATGTATAGCTGAATAAAACATATGTCTTAGTAAGGTAAAGCATTACTATTCCTTGACCTGGATTTTACAACTACACTGATGGGGGGAAAAATCATTTCTATCAGCCCAGGTAGGTTTTAATCTCAAAACGGCCAGAAATAGACACAGAAACTGGACAGGCACCCAGAATTTGAAATTTGGCATCTGAAGGGCAAAGATGGTCTCTGTTTACATGTTGTTTGATAGCTATTTTAGATTTCACACCCCTGGTACTTGCGAAAGGTGAGTTAAGTCTACTCTTTTCTAGTTTAATGAATGTCTGTAACTGCGCTTTTTTAAAAAGAATGTATTTAACAGAAACTGTTCAAAAGAAAAGAAAAACTGTGATGAGGAAAGAGAAAGGAAGAAGGGAAAAAAGAAAAAAGTATATTTATATACAAGATAGTTAAGATAGTTACCCAGCTAGTTTCTCTTAGTTCATTGTAAAGAAAGGTTTGTGCTGATATTGTCTGGACAACATATCATGCCTGTATCTTCTACTTTGGATAACTAATGGGAAGACAACAATACACAATGTATTAACTATTGTAACTCTCCCACTAACCTGTTTTGAAACCTGTTTTATTGTTATTTTGCCTTTTTTCTCTTTAAAATAAAAAAAAGTATTTAATAGTTAAGGCCCAAAATAAACTTGGACAAATAGGTGTTTCATTCATTTTTTTAATTTTAAAGAGAAAAAAATCAATAAAAATGATACAGAATTTCAAAACAAGATGATAGGGAATTAACAATGGTTGTTACGTTGCACTTTGTTTTCTTCAAAGTAGTTGCTCACATTACCAGATACAGGCATGCAAAATTGATCAAAGAGTTTAAGCACTAACCGGTCCTTTCAATGAACTAATAGAAATCAGTAGTACAGTTATCTCAGCTATCTTACATATACATGTGTATATAACTTTTTCTTTTTGCTTCCCTTCTTTTCTCCTTTCTCCTACCCCAGTTGTGTTTTCCTTTTGAGCAGTTTCTTTCCCTTTCACAATAGCTGTTGTACCTTTTGGATTTTATTTACTTTTTCAGTTTCTTACACTAGAGAGACAGTGTTTACACATGCGGGTCTGACTTATTTCACTTATGAGTACGGTCTGTAGGTGCATCCATTTACCTATGAAAGCCGTGTTTCATTCACTTTGTGTCCCCTATTTCTTCTTGTTTCTCTTCTCCTCCTCCTCCTCTCCCTGCTTCCCCCTCTTCTTTCTTCCTCCTCTGGTTTTTCTTTTTTATCTGTAAAATGCATAGGTTAAAAACCATGTAGGCTTTAATTCTTCCTATTTCCTCTCTGCCTCCTGAAATCACAGAGCCTTCACACTATGAACTATCCTTCACACGGTTTAGTTTGTCTAAGCACAAGAGGCTGGGGAAATCATAGTTAATTTCATCTCAAGCTTGCCTGAAACAGAAGTCCCGGGCCTTCCCTTTTCTGTCTGGGCCTTGCCTGTACCTGGACTGGGGTAGGCAGGGAGAGCAGGCAGGCCTCTTAGGCCGGGTGAGGGTTAAGGGCTCAGCTCCATCTCTCAGAAGGGTCTCTGAGTCAAATATTTGGTGAGGAGGCGGAGGGGGCCGGGGGGCGGGGAGGAGCTACATGGGAAAGGGGTTGCCATGGTAATGCCTGGACTGTATGCTCCAGACCCCTTGACTGCTCCTCTCAGGCTTCCTGTTGCCCCAGAGATCTTTTCCAGTGGGAGGAAGACAAATACTGAGCTGTGCAGGGATTATGACTGTGTTCCAACGTGTTATCCTGCAGCCCCCAGCCTGACTGCTCCTGGAGGAGAGCAAATAAACAGCACAGGGATGCAGGCCGCAGCCCAGGGCAGCTTCACGGTGCCCCTTAGTCTGCAAGACACCCACCTGCCACCTTCCTCTCAGGCCCCTCAGTGTGTGTTGCTGCTGATGTGTGTGATAGCTTTCTCAGCTGTTGCAGTCTGTCCCTGAACAGAACAGTTAGTCCAAGTAGAAATTGTTGATATGAGAAATCATACGTGTCACTCTGCGCCCATAGCATAGGAAGACAATGCCAGGACCGGCAAAGCTCTGTGCTCAGGTACAGCGAATGCTGTGGTGGACAAGAGAAGGAGAGGTCAAAGAGGGAATCACCCAGGAAGCTGAATGGGGCAAGGGAAAAGGAGGAAGGGAAGGCTGCTGGGAAAGGAAGCAGCGAGGGAGATGAAGCTGGGATGGGAGGGAGAGACGCAGTTTGGAAATAGAGGATTAGAGGCTGTTTTGGAAATGAGAGAAAAGAATTAGAAGCAAATTCAGGTATAACAGTTAGAGAAAACTAAGTGTAAATAACATTTGGGACTTTCAGTGTGGAAGTGATTTTAGTTCCTGAGAATCAGGGCCTCTGGGTCGGTGACTGCCAAGGGCCTGCCTTTTCTGCCTCCTGAGGCCCTCAGAGCCCTGAAACTGTCAGCCTCCAGCTACAGTGTCCCCCATGGCTGCAGAGAAGAGTGACAGCCTTCCTGAGACTTCAGTCCTGCTGCTCTTATGTTCCATTTGACTGTGAGGAAGTTCATGAAGAAATCTTCAGAATGACTCAGTTGCTCCCACAAGCCTGTCCAGGCTGAAGCGACTTCTCCTCTTGGCCGCTCCCTGCTGCCGAACTGTCAGCGCAGGCCACTCTGGGGGTGAATATGTGCCCATGTCTGAGCTCATCAGAACTGGTGTGCGTGGCAGAGCTGGTGCCAGATTGGCCTTCATCCTCTTCGACTCTGTTCCCTCAGCTTTTTTCTCAGACTCCTGGCTTGGAAGAAAGTTCTGGCAAGAGCTTATATGTATGATATGAAAACAAGATTCGGTGTATGCTATCTATAGTTTCCTACAGGTGTTACGTAAGAAATCCATGTGTTACGAGTGTAAAATGTAGTCAGGAGACCCAGATGCATAAATCTGTTTATTCACAGGCATGTGAATCTGTTTGCAAGTGACCCAGTGGTCCCGGCCTTAGTCCAGAGAATTGCTTAGGACCATTCAAAATGAAATGTACTTGTCAACATGTTCTGAAAGCCAGTTAATAAAAAAAATGTCAAGTTGTTTCCAAATCAATCGAAGTAACATTTTTTAAATGTACCCAGTGAAAGTTATTTATAAGACAGTTTCTATCATTTTATACTCAAAAACCTTTAACAATATCCCATCAATTATAGTTTCAAAAAATCCACATTCCACTGGTCCTTCAAAAGGTTCATAGCCTGGACCTTTATAACTCTGAACTGTGTCTTCAGTTCCTCATGACATGGAGCTAAATTTTGGTGGTATGTTTTTGACCACATTAAAAAACGTCAGTTTCTTGGACAAGTACAATTGACATGAACAACTAATTTGTAAAAGCTGGGAAGAATAATGAATTTATTTATTCAACTAATATTGAACAGTTAGGATGGGCTGGTCATGGGTCTAGCACTGGAGACATAGCAGGAAAAACAACCAGGTCTCTGCTCACAGGGAGAACTTGTGCCAGGTGGGTGAGTGCTAGGAGATGGCAGAAACTTGACAGGATTATTGGTGGCCTCAGAAAGGTGGCCTCTTGGGTAAGGCCATCTAGCGAGGACCTGTGTTCAGTGAAGGGGAGCACTCACAGAGATTCATGAGAGGGGTTTTAGCCATGGGAAGGTCAAAGGCAAAGTCTTGGAGGCAGGAGTGTGGTTGGAGTGTGTGTACAACAGTGGGGGACCCAGTGTGTCAGATTGGCTTATACATCAAGAAAGAGGACGATTGACAATTGGCTATTGAATTGAATAATAGAGGTCTTTTATAAGAGCAGTTTCCATTGAGTGGGACAGTCAAAAAACTGATTAAAGTGAGTTCTATGGGTTAAAAAGTGTATCACCTCCAAAGTTCCTATGTTGAAGTCCTAATCCTGAATTGATATGTGGATATCAAGCCCCCTCCCGCCTCATGCACAGAGGAGAGACCATGTGAAGACACAGAGAGGTGGCTGTGTAAAAGCCAGGTGGCTGGTGAAAAGCCAGGAAGAGAGGCCTCACCAGAAACCACACGCTCTAGCATCTTGATCTGGGTACTCTAACTTCCAGAACTAGAAGAAAGTCCCTTTCCCCAGCCTGTGGTGTTTGGTTAGGCAGACCAAGCAGACTAAAACAGGGAGGTAGGAGAGAATGAAGGAAAAGTGACAACAGCTGGAACGCACACATTGTGCTGGAAGAGAAAGCAGGGAAAGGAGCGGAAAACAATGAAACAGAGAAAAGTCTGTCCTGATTGCTACGTCTGAAGAAGCCCGAAGTCTTCAGCAATCACAGCATCTTACTCTTTCTTTAGCACCTGCCACTGGCTGGGTGACCTGATCTTTCTTGTTTTAGTGGTGGTGGATTTTTTCTTCATTCTTAATTGCTGATTGTTAATTTCTCCTGTGAGAAAATAAACTCCAGGAGTACAAGGTTTGTGTT
Organism: Dinomys branickii; assembly: GCA_004027595.1. Taxonomy (NCBI): domain Eukaryota; kingdom Metazoa; phylum Chordata; class Mammalia; order Rodentia; family Dinomyidae; genus Dinomys; species Dinomys branickii. The sequence goes on from PVLD010006265.1 coordinate 86,799, forward strand.
TTTCATTTTCAATGCTCAGCTCAATTTTACTTCAGTCTCACAGATGAGAGTATAGTGTGCTCCGTGTAGGCGTATTTATATTTATTTACACAGAAGTTTACCATTTTTAATTGCTTAGTGGCTCTTCTTTCATTGTGTCTCTTTTTTTCTAGTATTATTTTTTTTCTTCCTAAGTACATCCTTTGGTTCAGATGTACCTTTAGGGAAAGGCTGTTGCACAGAACTCTGTTTTTACATGTCTGAAAATAGCTTTATTTTTCTTTTTCTAGAAATATAGTTTCCATGTGCACATTGGTGAGCCAGCAGTGATTTTTTTTCTCAGCATTTTGGCTTTCATTGTTATAGAGGGTGACTGTCAGCCCAGTCAGCATAATCATTGATCCTCAAGAGTGCTATTTTTTTTTCACTTTATTTTATTTCCTCTTTGTATTTCTGAGTTCTGCTTCTTGACTTTGGTTTTCTTTAATTTCATTATAAGATGTCTTGGTTGAAATCAGCTACATTCCCTAAAACTTAGAAGTCATATCAACTCTGGAACATTTAAAGCCATTTTCATTTCAAATATTTTCTTATTGGATTCTCTCTCTGAATCTTCTGTAACTGCAATTATACCTATGTTGCATCTTCTCATTCCTTCTTTCCTGTCTGTTAACCTCTTTATTACTTTTCTTACCTTTTCTTTCTTAGTGTATTCTGGGTAATCTTTGAGCTCTATCCTATAGTTTACTAGACACATTTTTGTTGTGTCTGATATGCAATTTAAACCATCCAATAAGTTGTAAATTTTACTTATTATAATTTGCATTTCAAGAAGTTATATTTAGTTCTTTAAAATAGATTTGTTCAGGCCAATTGTGGTGGTGCCCGCCTGTAATCCCAGTGTTTGGGAGGCTGAGGCAAGGGGATCTTCCAAGTTCAAGACCAGCCTGGGCTACAAAGTGAGCTCAAGGCCAGCCTGAACTGTATAGTGAGACCTTGTCTCAAAAAACCAAACAAACAACAAAAAAAGATTTGTTCAATTTTGACAACCTCATTTTCCTTTGCTATAATTAATAATATCCTTTTATTTATTTGTATTAAACCTACTTATTTAAAGTCTTTATCTGATAGCTCAATACCTGCAGGCTATACAGTTCTGATTCTGTAATTTATTGTTTCTGCTGACTCTAGCTCATATTGCCTTGTATTCCCCCATGTGCAGTGATTTTACTCCTCACTTGTGAAAAGTAGAAGAGCTAAACAGAAGGTTTATTTCTTCCGAGGGAGTTTGTGTTGCTTCTGCCAGGTGTTCAGAGCACCATCAATCTGGGAGCACTTTTTAAACTGAGCTTGGAGTTTGTTTTTCCTCCCTCTGGCCTCACAAGAGGCATGAATTCCAGTCTTGAATACTGACAAGTATTAGCTTGTGTTTGGGAGTGATAGGGAAGACTTGTCTGTCATTTTTCTTCCCTAAGGGCCACGGTGAAGCCAACACCAGATCTCCCTCCGTGGGGCTACCGAGATGTCATCTTGCAGGAATTCCAGTTGATAAGAGTCTCATTTTGTTTGGGCTCTAAGATTTGTGTTTCCAATCTGTTATGTGTGTGGATCTAAATCACCTGGAAATCCATGGATTCCTAAGAGAAAAGCATCCTTGTAACTTACTTATCCCCACTGAACTCTACTTGCCCATATTTACTTCCTGTTTGTTTTCCTTCTTCTGGTGCTAGCTTGGTCATGATCTGAAAACATATTTCATGCCTTTTTTACAATATGTCTAGATGTTCTATACTGGGAAGCTGTTTTTTTCCTGGCTTAGTCCAACAAACTGCTAAAGAATGAGTAACTGTTCTTTCCCTGTGCTGCACCACTTAGCCTCTGAGCTTGGTGGACACTTGTTAGAGATTTAGTGGAACTTCGTTTCTCTTTTGAGCAAAGTTACTCACATCCTGTTCCCCTGTTCTCCTCCTCTCCCAGCCCCTTCAACCATAAAGAAAAGCAAGGCTCTTGCTGTAAAACAAAGGGCCAATTTGGCTTGCTGTAACACAGCAGATACGGGAAGAGAGAGAGAGAGATGAAGTTAGGTTGAAGATACTGATTGGAACCAGCTCGTGAAAGGATGTTGTAGGGAATTGGTTTTTGTTCTATGTCAAAGGGCAAGCCATCTGAGGGTGTTGAAAAAGGGAAGAATGTGAACTAGTTTTACTTAAAAGTGGAAGTGGTGATGGTAGACTGCTGGAGAGCAGAAGTAGAAGAAGGGAGACTCACAAGGAGGAATTGCAGTAGTCCAGGTAAAAAACATACGCCACTTGAGCACATGGTAGCTAGGGAAGGTGTCTGGATGTAGATTATCTGTTGTGCCAGTAATTACCCCTAAATTTAGCGATTTAAAACAACAAACACTTGTGTCACAGTTTCTGCTGGTTATAAATCTAGAACTACTTAGGTGTCTCTGCATCAGGGTGTCACCTGAGGTTATATTCTACTGAGACTATAGTCATCTCAAGGCTAACCTTAACTGAAGGCTCTACTTGCAAAATCATCCAGGTGGCTATTGGAAGGCTTAGGTCCCTGCAGCTTCTGGCCAGAAAATGCTATTCCCCAGCACAGAGCTATCTACCACATGGCAAGTTTGCAGCTTGCTTCCCTGAGAGTAAAAGGAATCTTTCTATGTTTGTCACTGTGGAAAGAGGTGAGGAGGGAGAAGATAAAGCACACAAGACAGAAGTTACAGTCTTTTCGTAACCTGGTCTCTGAAGTGACACTCCCTCAATTCTTCCATGTGTTATTGGTCACACAGGCCTTGCATAATATGGGGAGACACTATACAAGGATATGAATAGAAGTGGGGAATCATTGTTACCATCTTGGAAGTTTCAGAATGGATCTACTTTGGTTGTAGAATAACTGGTTTTGGTAATGATTCTGTTGTGATACATGAAGACATTGGGGAATTAAGGATGACCTGTAGGTTCTTCATCTGTGCTACAACAGAAACCACTGGAAGAGAAATATCTCAGAAGTGAGGAAAAAACAGGTTGAGTCTCAGTTTCAGAAGTTTGTGAAGCCTTTTAGATATCCAGTGGACATGTCAAGAAAGCAGTCTGAATGAGTGGTTCTGAGGCTCAGGAGAGAGCTCAAACAGATTAAATTTGGAATGCATAGCCTAGGGATGGAATTGGGAACCTAGGAACTGGATACTATCACTTGGTTGTAGCCAATCAAATTTAGCTGCTCAGTGGAATCATATGAGAACTTTGCTTTTTTTTTTTTTTTTAAATTCAGACAGCAGGCCATTCTCCAGGTCAATTAAATCGATATCTGTTGGAGTGGCACCGACAATGGGATTTTCAAAGCTCTCCAATTCTGATGTGCAGAGAAATTGAAAGCCACTGACAGAGTCTGATGCTAATGAGGAGACCAGTATCTTTTCATGTGTGTGGGGGTAGAGGATAGTGTTCCATAGAGATAAAGTGGTGGCATAAAGTACTGTCGTGTCTTTTGCAGGGCCAGAGAATTGGTTGATCTTGTGGTTTGTGTGCCACTGAGCTGCAGGCCAGCTGGAAAGAACAGTTTGTGCATTCCACATGCAGAGGTTATCATCTGTGGCCGTGGAGAGCACAGAATCACTTTGAAATGTAAAAAGTTGAGTACACTGTTTCTATTTCATAATGCAATCAGACTTAATTAGACCCAAAGTATTTACCAAGTATTCTTCTGGCCTTTTTAATTAGGCATAAAAGTTAAGCATACTTGAATCTGACATTCTTTAAGGCTGGATGATTTTGTGCAGAGATGTGTTTGAACTCCAGCTGGAAACTCCTGAAGTCAGGATGCAAGAGGAAAAAGAGTAAGTGTCCAGCTCAGTCTAACTCTAAGTTAACAACAAAATGTCAATCTTTGTATGCAAAAATATTTTGGGCAACTCAGCGATAAGTAGGCATTTGGAGCTATTTTTCTGTATGTAGGGATATGTGCACCAAGAGATTCATTTTCTAATATCAAACCTCCATTTGTTACATGCTTACTTCAAGCTTTCGCAGACTGAGGCATCTGGTTAGCTCAGAGATCAATGGCTCTGTAGCTATGTTCTCAACTCTGCTCCCTGAGACACTGAAATTCTGACTCTGTTAGTTCATTTTCAAGAATCTTGATCAGTGAATCAAAAAGTTCAAATTCATAAGCATTGAAAGATGTAGCTGTTATGCTTTGTGTCTGGATGTACCCAAAAGCTTCATGCGGTCATGAGTGGGCTTTTTGGAGGCAGCTGAATGTAGAGTTTGTGATTGGTTCGTTATCTAGTGCTGGGGTGGGTGTTACATTTGTCCTAGGGCAGGTAGCCAGGATACAATATAAGAGAGAATTAGAGGCTTGCTTATCCTCTTTTGTTCTTGTTTTTGCTGTCTTCTGCCTCCATGAACGGTTGCGCCTCTGCCAGGCCACCCTGCCTTGGAGCCAGCTGATCATGGACTGAAACCTCCACAAACTGTGGACTAAATAAACTTTTCCTCTTTATTGGGTGTTGGTTATATTTTCTCAACAATGAGAGAAAAGTAACTATCACAATAGCATAGTCCCCTTACCCTATGCAGATACTTGCCTGGATTCTTACAATAGCCATTATTTTGTTTATATTTCCATTTCTGACTTCTAGGATCATTAAAGCAAACCAAAAATGCTCTATACTGGAGTTCAGAGACCTGGGTTCAAGATGTAGCTCTGCTGTGTGTTGGCTATGAGCCTTGGGAAAGCTGCTTAGTTTTTGTTAAGCCTGTTTTCCCCTCCGTAAAATGGAGACAACCCTTGCCTTACCTCTTTATGAGGTCATCTTCTACTTTATTGGGATCAGTTCTTTTGTGGAGCATATAAAAATCCATGACCATTAAGAACCTTGTCTTGCTGGTGTAAAGACTTTCCCCTATCTGATACCATGTCCCCTCTTTTGGGTGTATATGTGAGCTACTCCCATGCCTTGGGCATCTGAGTTTTTGCTTTCTCATCGCCTGTCCTATCCTTCCTTCCAAATCTCCCAGAACAAGCCCTCCTGCTTCTTCAGAAAGACCTGCTTGACTAATCCCATCTCACTTGGATCATCCTTATTGTTTTTATAGTGTAAGAACAATATATTTTTCTAAAATTAAGTTTTGTTTTCTTCTGTGCTTATTCATAGGTGTCTTAATACTTATTTTGGATCTGCATTAGAGATCTATGTCAATCTATATCTGCATCAAAAGCCTTTGGAACGTATACATTGCAGATTTTCTTCTAGATTTGCTGTGGGAACCAACATAAAAGTCCTGTCCATCAATGTGGCCCACTACCTTTATACCTGTTGTGCATTTCTCACTGATCTGCACAAATCAGTATCCTTCAGAAAGATTAATCAAGCTTGCCGTGTTTGTAGATGGTTTTTCTCAGTCCTCCACTTGGTAAAACAATTCCAGGCTCCCAGAGTTTTACTGACCACTGGGTATGAGGGAGGGAATGGAGATGTTCCTTTTTCCCTTCAGTTACCAGGAACATGTCTCCATTTGCACACTCCACTGAGATTTCAACAGTCACATCTTTCCTTGCTTCTCTTTCAAGTTGTTTCCAGTACAGTAACATTCGAAAAGATGAGTCATTGTCTAAATGTGGAAGCTGTCATTCTGCAGGCACTGCTGTGCATGCTTGGGTGCCATCCAGTCTGTGACGGTAAGCATGGCTCTGACCTCACAGAGGAAGATGAGCCCCTGTAAGTTTGAAAGTGTCAGAAATCATGTTCTGATATTTTTGGATCCCTCACAGGAGTAGAGGACTCAAGCTAATGCTTTGGATATTTGCATAATAAACATGCATCATTGAGTTCTATGGCATAGTCGAAATACCACTATACTTCTGAAGACAGGATACCTGAATTGGAGTTTTGTTCTTCAGCTAAGCAGTGGTGTGATCTTGGCCAGGTGTTGTCTCCCTTCTGGGCCTTAGAGTGGAAGAAAGACAAACTGGATCATCTTAAAGTTAATTTCCTTAAAGCTCCAAGATTTTACTGAAAGCCCGGAGCTTATCCTAACCTGATCAACAAGGACTTTATGATTTTGTCTGGGTTTTCTTGTGTTTCTGCTTATTTGGAGAGGTGGTAGGGAGAAAGGAAATATTCTGGGGTAACTACCTGGGTTTTTAACAGACATACAGGAAGTTACTGGTCAGAGGATATCAGAAGCAGATCTAGAATGAGGAAAGACAGATAGCAAAGTAGTATTCTTATGGTTACTTCCATCCCACTAGTCTCTTGATTTAGATGGAGATACAAGATGCAAGGGTCTGGGTAGAATCGGGGATGCCAAGCAGTGAGTTCTCACAGATTCCCAGGCCCCACTAGGGCCCTTCTATGCCTGTGTATCTCTAAACAAGAAGCTCCCAGAAGAGCAAACATAAAAGGCTGAGCTGGGGTCCTGACTTCACCTCTGGAATCTCTTGCACAAAGAGATGGTCAACATTTGAAAAGCACATAGACTAATGTTGGACATATGCTGAATGCTATTTCTTTCACTAAAAAATAAAAGATAAAACATATAAATTATGCTGGACAGTCCAGAAAGCATCTTACGGATTATCAATCTGGAAGAAGAGGTTAGGCCACCTTTAAAAAACCTCAGACACAGGATAAGGGTGGGGTAAGGGGAGGGCAATGAAAGCTTCCAGTGCAGGGCAAATGGGTCAGGCCAACCAGATTATTCCAGAGGCAGCGTGTGTGCTGGTCCAACAGTGGGGATCAAAGAGTGGTGGCAGCCATTCCGTGGAAGAGCCAGGGAGGCTCACAGGTGGCAGAGGACTGTTTGAATAGAGGAGGGTCACTGCATGGTGCTATATAGTCTGCTCAGTGGACAGGATCTTCTAATGCGTGTGTGCCTGGCCATTTGAAACCTCTCTGCTGTCTGGCGTGGCTTCTGTATTCCCCCTAAACTGAAGCTGGCAGTGACAGTGTGAGGGGGCTCAACACTTGTGGTCAGGGCGGCGTGATAGTGATGAGGCACAAACCAAGGAAGAAAAAGGGACAGTTTTTCCAGCTCAAATGACTGGTCACAGGTAGGCATCACACAAGTGGCAGACTTTGCTGGTGCAGGGTTAGAACTGTCCCTCTGAGGAGCCATCTTCAGTTCTGAAATTATGCTCTTGCTTTTCTTGTAGGTACATTGTAATGTATCCTATTTCTCCACTCTGCCTCCCCGTCCCTACCTTCTGTCCCCCTCTCTCTCCTTAATGATAAAAGTGGATAGTAATAGATTTGTTTCCTAAATGGCATAATTTAGCAAAATAAGGAATACGTAACCTTGATTTTTAAATTTTATGTCTGTGAACTCTAAAAATCTGGGAAAAATATATGGCAGACAAATTTACTTTTCTTTCCTGCCCCAATCCGTGTACATGACAAAAGAAATTTTTTTAAATAATAAAAGCTTAAAAGACTAGTGGGGATTATCACGAAGGATCAGGAGAGTGAAGAATTTCTGAAACATAGTAGGTCATTCATGAATGGGTAAGTAACATAAAAAAAGAAACAAATAGCCCAAACTTGAAAACATGCCCAGCTTTCTTGATAATTAAATGCAAAACAAAACAATACTGCAGTGTCATTTCTTTTGTCTTTTAGATCAGCAAACCTTTTGTGAGTCTGATAAAAATGCAGTGCTGTGTGTGGTGAGAATATGGAGAAAATGTCCTTTTCCTAGATCGATGTTTTGTGTATGATTCATTTACAAATTCTGAAGGGAAACTGGGGAATATCTGTCAAATAGACATAAAGCACTCTTTGATGCGGTGGGGCTGCTTCCTTAATTGATCTCCAATTAACCAACCCCTCACTAACCCCTTTTCCTTTGGGGGTAAAAGAAGCTCATAGGTAACAGTGACACAGGGAACGCTCACAGGCCAGCGCCTGAGTTGCGTGTTTCTAGCGGGCTGCTCTCTTTATTCCCACTTTCTGGCCAGTCACAATAACGTGCGTATTTCTGTAATCTCAACTACTTGAGGGGCCGAAGCAGGGAGATAACAAATTCCAGTCCAACCTGGGCCACATTCCTATCTCAAACTTTAAACAGGGTAGGGAGGTAGCTCAGTGTGCAAACCCTGGATTCTATCCCCAGCACTAAGGGAAAAAGTTAAAAAGAAAATTTAAAACAGCTTAAGTTGAGGATCAGTGCTGAAGCAGTTGTCAGGCAGCTGTGAGGCCATGGGTTGCTACCCTGTGTAACAACAACCAATAAATGAACATATAAAAGTAATTAAACCAGCAAAAGAGCCAAATCTGTGTACAACAACATGTGTTGATTTGTAACTTAATTTTTGGACTATTTGAAATATAAATAGAAAAGAGCTTTTGTATTTTTTGTTTTTACCATGAATACTATGCCAAGTACTCTTTTTTTGTAGGGAGAAAAATAAACCCTTACTGTTCTATAATATGGAAATGTTTGGTGAGTAATAATTCACTATGATATGAAATATTATGCTGCTAATAAAATTATGTTGTCAAAGAAAATTTACCAAGTGAAAACAATAAAGAGATATAATTACCTTTCAGTGGGATTCTAACGTAAATACCTATCCTTGTTAAATGCCCCTGGATGATGGCAATTAGGGGTAATTTTTTTATTTTGTTCTTGACACTTATTTTTCAAATACTACCTAATAACTGAGCATTACTTTGTCATAAAAGTACATTTTAAAGACTTATCTTCTGAATTCCCCTTGAAAATAGTAACGATAATGATAATAATAAAATAACAACAGTAACAAATTACAACCGTACAGGTAAGAAAGTAGCAAGTTTGGGCTCTTGCCGGGACAACAAAGGACGTCCCTGAACTTGCCTTCAATAGAACCCAGGTCACTTTTAGCACCAGAGCCAGTGGGCTGTCAGCTGCATGGCGGATTAATCATAGGAGATGGTATCCATACATACACCCAGGGCAGGGCAGTGGCTGAGACGACTAAGAGAGGGGGCCGTGGCCCAATGTGGCTTAGGCACATTAATTCAGAGGGACCAAGCATTCACATGTGGAATTGTGTCCCAAGATGTCTTGGTCAGGAACTCCTTTTTGGTTCAAATTATGAAATATTTTAGATACTTATAAAATTTCAAAGGATTATTTAATGAACTCCACCAGTCAACCACTCCATTTAAGAAATAAAATATGGAGTCCAGTTGAAACCCACCAGTTACCTTGTTCTGGGATGTAACCAGGGTTCTGAATTTGGTGTTCGCACTTCCATGCATGTGTTTCTACTTTTACTATTCATGCATGTGTCCTTTATATATTGTTTTACAGGCTTTTACCTTCGTATCGGGGTAGCAGCCTGCACGGATCTGACCGCCATTCCTTTCTCCTGCCCCTTGTGGATCCACATTGTCACACGCAGCTACAGCTCTGTTTCCTTACTTTTTATCCCCATGCACCTTCCCTCTGGAAGGAGGCCTCACTCTTTTTGTCTTCTGTTGATGGACATATGTTTTGTTTCAGTATTTTTTTTTAAAGCAAAGCTATGATATATTGTCTTATGCACTTGGGATTTTTGGTTTAAAAAAAACTAAATTTTAGATGTTCTCACCACATCCACAAAAAAAGGGTAACTATGTCAGATAATGGATGTTAAAGTTTGCCTGACTGTAGTAAATATTTAACTACCCATATATGTATTAAGACATGCTATACACTTTAAAAATGTAAAGTTTAAAAAGCAAAAGTAAAAGTAAATAACCCTATATTTACTCTATTAAAAAGCTCCCACATGTAAAAGTTGTAGAAATTAAAAGGTAAATAAAAACTTGGTTTAACTTTACAGCAAATAAAAAGAAGGTAACACCTATACAAACCCCAAAGGTTATTTTTTTTCATTCTGCATATTTGGAGGTGATCATCTAACATTTTAAATAATCTTTCCATTGATACCAGGGCTGAACAGCTAGTTTGATGGGAGATAACAAGATGTAAAGATTCTTATTAAGACCAATTTCTCCCATTTCCCCAGTGTTGCTCTCCAGCAGGGCATCTTATAATCGCCCCCACAGTCAAAGGGTTGGAACAAATGTGGGTATTGTCATGGCCTGCAAATAATTCGTCATGTGGTGAATGGGGATGTGCCGGGGCATCGTTATAACTGGAGACTATTATCTAAAAGGACGAAGAACAGCAGGCTTTACGCTGGCTTATTTGAACATACATGATTATTATGGGCCAGTGCCTGGGGCTTGGATATATTTCTGTTAAGGTGAAAATTTCTTTGTAATGGAATTGGTTATAATGGGATTTGATCTTCATTCATCTCGCTTACCCATTCTCCCCCTGGCAGCCCTTGCTCCTTTTACAGCTGTCAGCCCTCTGTGTCTAAGGACACAAATGTCCCCCTAATTCATGACCAAAAGCTCTCCTACAGGACTCCCTCATAAGGCCCAGATCTTGTTGATTTTCCAAGCACTCATCCACTAGTGATGGTCTTACTCAATCTGTGTTTCCCAAGGATTTTATTGTGTTGCTTAGCTTATCTCCCTGGGAGCCACCCCCCGCCCCAGCCTGTTGAGGCACACAACTTGGTTTGTCACACATTAGGGATGATGGATGGTTCTATTCTGGCAGTTCGCTAGTTTTGCCCTATGTGGCATGAGTGATGTGCCTGCCTAGGCAGGATACTAGTAAGTCTCATGATGATGCCAGCAAACCTCAGATCACAGGCTCTGAATGGGGATATCTGCCAGGCACCTTGCAACAATGTTTGGAGCTTAATAAGTTTGGCCTAAGCAGAGGAAGAATGGCATAGCGTGCCCATTAAATCACCACTGCCCTGCCGCCCACACACTTGGCTGTATTGAATACTTTGTGTGCAAGTGAATAATTTCTTTTGTCCTGAGTGTTTCCAGTGTATTAAAGTTGGCTATACTTTGCCATTGCTCTCTCCCTTCTTGCTTACACACGGGCTGATTCTACAAGATGACACAATACAAGGCCAGAAGCAACTGCCTGTTTTGATGGGTGTAAGGGTCCCCCTTATTAGACTGTTCTGCGAAGGTACCTGAGAGCCTACCTTTCATGGCCTCTGGAAAAATGCAACTCTGTTGTGGCTGGGGGGTATAAATTATTATCACTCTCAGGCTATGATTAATTCATTAATTAGCCTAGCCTGAGATTCAGGGATCACAGGAAGTACAAGATAGTGTTAATTCATTCAGAAAATTTTATTAATAAGTAATGGTGTTAAATTGAATTAAGTTTGGCCTAAAGTTGCTTGTATACATTATAAGTTTGGCCTAAATGTTTCTCCATACATAGTGAACTGTAACCTAACTTATTTAAACAGACTCACCCACAGGTGGATGAACCTCAGCCGATCGCAGCAGCTGAGCTTTAACTAACCACAGACATCCAACTGTTTAAACTACGAGGGAAAACAACTATTCCAGGTTTAAATAAGGCAAATGCCAAACTAACTCACTGGGCTCTCTGTACCTACTTCCACTTCATGTGTGTCACTTCCTTTTCTCTTGCTGTGGACATAACCTGCCAATGTAGTGGAACAGAACTTTCTGGCCTATTTCTGATCTGTAGTGCCACTTGATGCTACAATCACAATCACAAATAAAGCCAATTAAGACCTTCAAAACTAAACTTGCTGTACTTTTCTGTTGGCATGTGCCAGGTGTCCTGTTAGGGACTACTGATTCAGAGATAATGTCTGTGTCCTGCCTAAGGGAGCCACACAATCTGATGGAATATGCAAAAAAGTGTGATCTGGGGGCCAGGGGCTTTGGATTCTGGCAGTGATCCTGTACCAGGTATCAGACCTGGCTGACCTGGGAATGCTCCATGGTACAGGTCAAATATGTATAGGTTTTTTTGGTCACTATTCCCTCACCATGACTATTTACATAGTATTCTATTTTATTAGGTTTTATAAATAATCTAGAGGTGATTTAAAGTATACAGGAAGATTTCATAGATTACATACAAATGATATACCATTTCATAAGAGGGCCATGAACATCATGGATTCCGGTAGCAGTGGGGGTCCTGGTTGCCCCCTGGATACTGAGGGATGACAATGATTCTACATTCCTACCACGATTTTCCTTCTGGCAGTCTGTCTCCATCTGAGATTCCATCGCCTCTCCTGTTAAATGAAGATGCTACTACTAATCATGCACACAGAAGACTGCAAACTGCAAGGTGTACTATGAACACAAGTTTTAAGAAATTTCTAAAGTTGGTGAGATTGACATAAATCTAAAAACCTGACTTCAGTGGAAGAAGGCCTACTCTAAAACAGATGGGGTAATTATTCAGAGAATGAATCCCCCTTATGGGTAAAGGAATGGGACTGGAATGACAGCTGAATAGCAGACATCTTGGGGAAAAAATTATGAGACTCCAGCAATATCAGCTGAGCACATGCTGCCAGGCTCTTGATCACCCTGGGTTGAGATGAACTCTTTCATTACCAGTAACTCAAGGTCTGAAACTACTACCTACCTCGGGTCCCTGTTACATGCACATCCCTAAGGTTAGGCCCAGCCATGAGTGGTTCATTGGAAAACACAGGCAAAGCAGGGATCATTCTTCATATAGAGCACTGGAGCATGCTAAGACCAGAATTCTGCCCCATCTCCCACTTCGACCCATATCAGGATCTGTGCTCAAGAAGGTGCTGAATCATGCAGTCAGTTCCCAGAGACCAAATGTTCCCTCCTCAGGGCCTTGGGGACTCAGGCAATCACCAAACTCCAAGACCCCTACTTCCTTTTAAGTGTGATGGATGGACTGAGTTTTCCTGGCAGTTTAAACACGTTGCATTGATTTGTGTATTAGTTTGTATATTGTTTTTTGAGACCAATTTCAAGAGAAGCTTCACCCATCGTTCATCAAAGCTCACTGGTGCTTTATCTTCATTCTGCATTGTCTGCTCATCAGACTCCGGGCAGGCTTCTGCCAAAAAACTGTACTGCTAAAGACCTCCATCCCTCACAGCCTGCCTCGGGTTTGACAAAACCTAGGTGGAGGGACTGACTCTTTACATACAGCCATGCTGCTCCTTGGAGGAGATCCAAGCACTGGTCTACGAGATTCCAGAGATGAGATCACAGGAACTCCATTCCACAGATGTGGAAACTGAGTCAATATTATGGAAAAACAACCGATACCAAGTGCAGCTGCACAGTGTTGTGAAGCAGGCAATGGAAACACCCACTGAGGGCTAGACACCTTCCTTCATATTTGCTGATCATCTATGCTCAAGCATGCAGCTGGGTACAGCCTGAAGCAGAGACATGGAGACTGAGTGTGAGGTCAAAAACAAGTACCCTCTCCTCTACCCTCAGCTCCTCACCCTCTCCCAGCCTTTCATCCAGGAAATCAGGAAGCAGGGACACTCCCACTCATACAAACAAAATACAAGAGTGATGGTCCCTAAGTTATTGCTATGGTTTGGATGTAGATTGTCTCCGTCTATTGAAAGCTTGATGACAATACTGAGCCATGAGGGAGTCTTCAAGAGGCAGAGCTTACTACAAAGTAATGGGGTCACTAGGAACATTGCCCTTAGGCAGTATTAACGTAATTCTCATGGGTTCCCAAGAGAGTGAGTTGGTACAAAAGCCAAACCTGAGCCTGGTGTGGTGGTGCACACTGGGAAACTGAGGCAGCAAGGTCAAAAGTTCAAGCCCAACCTGGGCAACTTAGTGACTTAGTGAGATCCTATCTCAAAATTAAAAATAAATAAATAAATATATATAAATACATACATACATCAAAAGGGCTGGTGATATAACTCAAGATGAGGACCCCAAGTTCAATCCTCAGAATAACCAAAAAGAAAAAAAGAAAAAGAACAGCCTGACTCATTCCCGCTCTCTGGTTTCCTATCTGGCTGTGTAATTGCTCCTTCTCATATGTTCCTATTACAATGCCATCTACTATATTGCAGCCAGCAGAAGCCTCACCAGAGCTGGTACCATGCTGTTTGGATTTAGCCTCTAAAAATGTGATCCAAATAGACCTCCTTTCTTTATAAGTTACCCAGAGTTGAGTATTTTGTTACAGCAATGGAAAACTTACACAGTTACAGAGAATGAGTTTTCCCTGGCTATAGCTCGTCTCTACAGCCCCTTCACCTTGGTCTGCAAAGCAAACAGCCCCTTCAGACCCCCCTCCACTTGCACCACTTGGGGGCGTGTTGAGATGTTCTGATTATGCACACCTTTAAGAGACATATGCTGAAGGAGTGAAAAAAGGAAGGCCGGGGTAGTGTTTGTAGCAAGTCCAAGAAGGCTACCAAGAGGCCACTGAAGTGGCCAGGAGAACCTTGTGAAGCAGACATAACTGAGACTGTGTATGTTTCAGGAGGAATGACCAAGGCTGACATCCTTTCTGGAGTGTAAAAACCATCGTATTTTTGCCTCTACTGCCTCACAGGAAGCACCTTTCTTGGACCATCCTTTCAGGCAGCAGGAACACCCAGCCATCCTCAGCATAGCCTTACAGTCGTGTAGAACTCAGGTTTTACCCAGTAATGCCCATAGATTACCTCATTTTATCCTCAGAAAAGGAGTACTAGTCAAGAAAACACTAGTTACCATAAGAACAACACTAAAATGTTTTGGTTTAATAAGCAAATGTATTTCTTCCTCATTTACTAGTCCCATATAGGTATCTGGGGACAGTAGGTAACTTTTCTTTCCAGCAGTGGCATTATACAAGGATTCAGGTGTCATGCAGAGGAGCTCAGATACATATATTCCTAGTGCCACATGGTGCAAATGTTACATTTATTTGAAATCTACAGGCAAAAAAGTGAACGAGTCTGTTCCTCTGGTGACCTGAGATCATTTGCCTTCTGGCTTCGTCACTCCCTTGGGTCACAGTGTCCAATATGGTAGACATTAACTACATGGGGCTCTTTAAACTTACACACAAATGATTAAATAGATATTCAAAGTTAGTTTCTCAGTTCACTACCCATATTTCAAGTGCCCAGTAGCTACAGATAGCCAGTGGCTACCATTTTAGACAGTACAAGGACAGAGATTTCCATTATCACAGAAAGAGCTTTTGGAAGTGACTTCCCAGGAACCTCAGTTTTCTCCCTCCACCAAACAAAAGGGAAGACACTGTAGACGGGATGTTCACTTCTTCACTGCCATAGGCTGCAGGTCGCACAGATCCTTTGGCTGATAGTTCATCCTTGTGTGCTACTCACAATGTCTGCCTAGATTCATGGAGCTGGGGAACACATAGGTGATTCTTCCTGATGGCACATCTCTATCATGAGTAGCAGGAGGAGTCTAGGTGATAATTCTTGGTCACAAGTCTGCCTCTCCTCGCTCTAGGTCAGACTGAGGACTGGAGAAAGAAGTAACTGAGCCAATTCACAAAGGGAAATGGGAGCCAGACTGGACCCTGGGCCTTCTGATTCCCCACCTAGAAGGCCTTTCCAGACACAGCTCTAATGTAGGAGTGGGAAACAGCCTTCAAGAGGTGACTGACATTCCTCAGTCTCACCCCTTATTGAGCAGAACTGAGTAAGGGAGTTAAAAAAAAAAGACTCTCCACACCTGAGTGAAAAACCAAGTCACACTACATGAAATCTTCAATAAAGGACATTTCTTAACCAAACCAATATTTATTTTCTGTGGCAGTTCCCCCAGAGAGAAGTCATCAGTATCTGGAACCTTAACCTTAAATTAAAACTCTAACAAAGAAAGAAAAATAATGGCCAGATGTAGATAATCCCAATATCGTAAATTAATGCAAAACAAAATCTTTTAAAACTGTTTGAATTCCCTGAACA
>PVLD010006266.1:0-60164 GCA_004027595.1 Dinomys branickii
GGGGAGATAAAACCTGTGAGAGGGGAGGTGAAGCCCTGGGGGCGCAGGTGGAAGGTAGCACAGGCAGGGGGAGAGGGCCAGGCTTCCACACGGCCCTGGTAGGTGAAGGGCAGGTGCAAGGTGCACCGGGCTGGGCCTCTCACCGCCACTTGGTTCTCCGGTTTTGGAACCAGGTCTTGACCTGCGCGTCCGTCATTTTGAGGGACTTGGCGAGCGCCGCCCTCTCGGCTGAGGCCAGGTACTTCTGGCGGTGGAAGCGCTTTTCCAGCTCACAGATCTGCACCCGGGAAAAGGACGTGCGCGGCTTCTTACGCTTGGGCGGCGTCCGGTTCTGGTAGGGGTGGCCGATGCGCCGGGTCACCGTGAAGGGCGTGAGCGCGGCGGCCGCTGCAGAGACACAGGAGGCCCCCTGAAGCCCAGCCCAGCTCCGCTACCTTTCAGGCCTCATGTGGACCCTATGGAGTCCTGTGGGACCCACAGTGCTCCGCTATTCCTCTGCTTCTGTGCGTCCCCAGAGGCACCAAAAGGGTCGGGAGACGCCCCCTCCCCCTTCCCCCTTCCCGGGACGCCGGTTTATTTTCCCGCAACTCTCCAATTGCCCTCCCCGCCGAGGCTGCCCGGCGCAGTGCGCGCAGAGGCCTCCGCCGCGCTCGGGCCTCTGGAATCGTTTCCGGGAGTGGAACGCATAGGGCGCGGCGCCTCTGGCCCCAGGAGGGCCGAGGCCTGACGCCTGTTCGCTTGCTCTGCTCACCTGTGAAGCGGTCTTTCACAAAGCGGCGGCTACTCTCCATCCAGGGGAAATTGAGGCCGCCCAGGCTGGACACCGTGGGCACGGAGGGCATGGCAGGCAGCGCGCTTGGCAGAGGCGGTGGCACGGCCCCGGGCAGCGGCCTGTGCGCTGGCACCCTGATCACGCCGGCGGGCGCTAGGCTCAGGTTGACACTGTAAGATCCCGCGTCCTCGAAGGGCGCGCCGAGGCCGGCAAAAGAGGCGGGCAGAGACGGGTATGTGGCGCCCGGACGGCCCCCGGGGGGCCCTCCCAGGTAGCTGGCGCCGTCGGGGCCCCGAGGGGCGGGTGCGCTGTCCTGGTCCGGGCTGTTGAGGATCTGGTCGATGCCGAAACTGATGGGCTCGTGGGGATGCGGGGTCTGCGCGCTGGCGGGCGCCTCCATCCTGGGCGGGCGGAAGGGCTGGGTTGGGCTGGGCGGGGAGGCGGCTGGGTCCCCGTTACGGCGCGGCCATGGAGCGCCCGGCGCCTCTCGTCGCACTGAAACTTTGCCAAGAGTGCGCGGGCCCGACAGGCTCTGTGTCATCTTTCTTGAACCGAACCTGGAGTTTCCGCTGCTAATTCCTTTCCCGCCGCAGCCATTGGCTGCGATCAACAAGCCTCTCTCCTCTCATTGGCTCCCGGCTTTCAATAAAGGCCTAATTCATGGAAATAGGAGCTTAGGGACTGTTCCAAGGTGACATCATTTTAACAAACGAACAATAGGTCAAATTTATTAGCCGGGATAATGGGCGGCGGATATTAGCGCCCGAACCGCGGTCTCCCAAACTCGAAATCTAACGAAGCTGCAATTAGCAGACACTCCCCGCTCCTCAAGGCCGGGACCGCTTCCCGGTCGCCCTGCATGGCTGGTAGGACGCTTTGCTTGTGAAATTGTCTTTCGCAGAGAGGGTTTTCGTTTTCTTTCAATTTTCTTTCAATGGGCAAAATCCAAACCAAGTGACTTTTCAATTAGAATGGAGTTGCAGCCCGAAATGATCCTGCGGAATTTGCGGAATCCCCTTGCACACTCGACCTTCGCCGGAGCAACGAAAGAGGCGCAACCCCGGGCGCTAGCTCAGCGCTCTGCGCGCACGGCCTGAGAGGAGCACCGTGGCGTTCTCTACGCGACTGAGGACACCGACCCGCGTGGGGAGAATTCGCCCCCGCAGGCGCTTCGGCCGCGGCGTCGCGGCCACTTTGGAGACGGTCCCTGGCTCCCGCCAGGCTGACCAGGGCGTGACTCGCAGGTGCCCACGGTGCGGGGCTTGGCTGTATAGGGACTCGAGGTCAATATCTGCGGACCGGGGCTCCTGCCCCTCGAAATTCGTTGCACGGTAGAGGGACTGTGGTTGCGCGTGGGGACCTGTCCGAGGTGCACCAGGTGTAGGGACCTTGGGATCCCAAGTAGCAACATCAGGAAGGCTCAGATTTAGGGAAATAGCGAGATTTCATGGGGAATGTGATTAGCGAGCCCCACACTCAGTCCCGCCTGAGTGCTGGGACCACTCCCTGCTCTGCCGGCGCACCCAAGGCTGTCCCCGAGGGCACAGAGGCACGGTGCCTAGGACCGCACATGGAGCGGTCACCTTGGCTCTAGGTTGGAGGACGCACGCAGAATCGTTCCAATTCTAAAATCATTAGCTGCGAACTCTGCGTGCTGCAGCTCTGGCCCGGCTTTTCCCGTTTGCTCCGGGTCTGCGGGCTGTAGTGGGGGACTGCAGAGTGCAGAGGTGCTGTTGGCCAGAAAAAGTATGTTCACGTTTGGGTCGTCACTTCCTAGCTGAGTAACCTTGAGCCAGTGACTCCATCTCTTCAGGCTTTGGAGTTTTTGTTTTTTTAAATAAGGTGGGGAATGATGATGCGTGCATTGTGAGATGTTTGGGAGCTGTGAGGGAGATGCAGAGAGAGCAGAGGGCAGGGGGCCTGGCACACGGTAGGCACAGGGGGGTCTGCACCCTGCCCCCACTCCCAGTGTGAAGGTTGATGTATTACTGTTACCATCTTTGTTTCTTTTTCTTATGATTGTACCTTATTTGCAGAAGCTCAGTATCTTGGCAATATCTATCCATCAGTGGGGTCAGGTTTTGAAGGACCAGGAAAGGCAAGAGGCTGTAGGCTGGGGATTCTTCCTCTTTGCTCCCAGCAATCCAGAGGCTGAAGGATTTACACAGATGCCTCCAGGCCTGGGTCTGGGTGAGGTTGTTTGCCCCCTGCGTGACCTTGGACAAGTTGCTGCTCTTGGCAGAAGCTCTGTGTTGGGTGCAGACAGCAAGAGGCCGGCTAGGAAGAGAGCCCAGAGGAGTGCAGGATGCCCAGGGCTGTGCAAGCCTCCCTCACTCCCTTCCTGAGACCAGGGCCCACAGATTGGTGGATGCTAACTCTTGCTCTGGCTGGGGGGGGGGTGTCCTGCTTCTAATTCTGGCCCTACTGCTGGCCATCTAGGGGGCTGTTGGGCCCTCATTGCCCCTCCGGAGTCAGACTAGCTTTTGCTTATTGGTAAAACAGAAAGGGCAGTAGCTCCCCCCAGGGCGGCCTTGAGAACTAAATGAGAAAAACACCCTCCGAAGTGCCTGAGAGCTCGGTGTGCACAGGCCGGGGTGGGGGTGAGGGTGGCGAGCACTCACTTATTCTTTGCAGCCATCCTGTGTAGGAAGGGCTGTAGTGACCCTGATTTTTCGATTGCTGAAGGAACTGAGGCTCAGAGTACTACTGAGCCCCAGCTGAAGGCTGGAGTTGGTGCCTCACGGGCTGCACTTCCGTGCAGGCTCCCAGAGCCTGGAGTCCCTGCCCCGGCCTTGTGGCTTCCAGGCACTGTTAAAGTGCAGTAACAAGGCCCACCCCACAAAGATTCCTGGCACAGTTAAGGAGGAGGTGTTAAGATGGTGGCCATGGCATACACTGAAGAATTTGATTCTCACGTCAGTTTGCCAGCTGTGGAGTTGGCGTTTTCCATCTTCTCTGTGCCTCAGTTTTCTCATCTAGTAGCAAAACTGTACTAACCTTATAGGATTAAGTGAGCTGGTCCAGGTACAAGCATTAAGCACAGTGCCTGGCATGAATGGGCTCCGCCACCTCACTGCCTGGGGCCAGCTTCCTGAGGTCTCTGGTTCCTCAGTTGCCCAACCCTAGAAGCTTTGGGCCACTGGTCACAAGCCCTCTTTCATTCCCACTCAGACAGAGGAAGCTGTTAGGCAGCTCAGGACAAGGAGCAAAGCAGAGCAAGCAGGACACTAGGCCATCGGTTCTCAAACTATGTTCCCAGCCAAGGAATCAGCAGCACCTGGGAATTTGTTAGAAATACAGATTCTTGTACACGGAATCTGAAATTCCTGCTGGGCTCAGAACCTATGTTTCAGGAGCCCTCTGGATGATTCTGATGAGTGCTGTGGTTGGGAAACCATTGCCTAGAATACTATCTGTCTCTTCCACATTCTCCAATTTATTGTTACATTTTGACAGAGACGCCCATAATTTAAAGCCCCCCCCCCCCGTGAATCTGTCCTAATCATTTGCTTTTAATCCTCAGTGTTACTCATTTTGCCTTCTCTTGGTCATCTTGCCCAAGCTTTTTCTCTTTTATTGGTCTTTAAAAATGTTCTTGATTTCTTTATCCCCTTTTTTTGGTATCATTTCTTTCATGAATGCTTTTTAAAAAATTAATTTCTTATTTCTTTGCTGAGTTAAAATTTTAATTTATTTTGTCAACTTTTCTTTCTTTTTAAAACATGAATGCATTCAGAAGCATACAGTTTTTTCTGAGCACTGGTTTGGCTAGATGCAGTCTGTGTTGCTGTGTATTTGGTATTCCTGAGAGTGTAATTCTTTGCTGCCCCTTCATACCTGATATCAACAGAACAATGAGAAAGATACACACAGAGAGAAAGATTAGAAAATTCAAGTTCAAATTGTAAGAATGAGGGAAGTGGGGGCCAGCACTCCTGAGGCGCAGAGACTTACAGGCCGCAGCACATCCTTTGCTGGTCCCTTTGGGAAAGCTGGGAGAAAGGCAGAGCCTTGCTGGGAGTCACATGAGAGGGTGGGGTTCAAGGGTGAGAGGCTGAGTGCTGGAATTCCCAATTGGCCTGTGACCCCAGACACAGGAGGCCCAGTTTCCTCCAGATTGATTCTGTCACTGACTTCTATGTGAATTGGGATTCGACTTCTCTGTCTGTAAAATGGGGTAGAGATTGAACCTGGGCTCCTAAATATATTTGGATCAGCTACCCTAACTGAAAAGCTGATGAAAATATGAGTTTACTTACATGGAAAATAACACAAGCACATACTTTGTCATACACACAATGTCATAGGTTGCTGATCTGACCACAACATTTTGGTTCATTCACCTTCAGTAGGGGACCCGTGGGGTCCTTCCAGTTCTGATGATGGAAGGCTGTAATGACACCTGCCAAAATTTATCCACTCCCTCAGTCATTCCAAAAATCTTTATTTAGTGAAGATCTACGCACATTTCCTGGGCCCAGTTCTGACTTGTTTCCCTGATAGTGAGAGCAATGCAGTTGGAGCCTTTCATCCTGGCTTCCCTCAAGAGGACCTGGGGAAGAAGCTGCCTGAGGAAGCCGCGAAGGACTCAATCTGCCAGATGATGGAAGAAAAAGGCCACCAGGTGCTGGGTGCTATTGGGAGCCCCACCACAAGTCATGGAGCTTGAAGGACAATGGTTTAGACTGGTGCAGTCCCTTGCCAGTGGCATGCAGCTCGGGATGGGAAATGGATATGAGATTTCAACCCAGAACTGTCTGGACTACAAAGCCCATGTTCCCCTTTACTTCATACCCCCATTTCTGTTCTGGGGGAGGAGGTAGTAAAGATGCTAAGTCATAAGACTGAGTACGGAGGGTCTGGGTAGAGAAGCCGGAGTGGGTGTGAGGGCTGCCTTTGGTGTGGTATTTTGTCTCCCCTACTGGTCTGGGAGTTCCCTTTGGCAGAATGATGCTGGTGACATTAGATTCCATGTCCTGGGATTGGATGCAGGCCCATGGTATTAAACGAACAGCAGACAGCCAGGGCAGATAAGGGGATAAGGGAAAGGGGCCTGGACCTAAGTCTGGATCCAGGAATTTGTGTGTACTCGTGCAGCTCTCCCCGTGACTGGTACCTCTGTATCCTTTAAGACCCAGGCCAGCTATCACATAGCTGCCCACTCTCCAAAGCACCCCCACCTCAAGTCTTTCTCTGTTCTGTTTATTTCTGTCCTTGTCATTGTACTGGTTGTGGGAACTGACATTGTTTAGCCCATGACTGATCTTGTTGATGCTGCTCACTCGCTCTACAAGGGAAGAGATGATCTCATTTCTTGAAATTTGTTTGAGGTGAACAGGTGAGAAAATGAATGATTTCCAGGATCCTAGAGTGGGATCAGACCCTGGCCCTGGTTTTGGGGGGGGGCAAGACCGTCAGGGAGGCTGGCAGCTGCATGAGGATGCTGGCCACACGGTCAGGACAGAGGGTGTGGGATAGTGGAGGGGAGATTCCTTCCCCATGGGGCGGAGTGGGTGGAGGCCGTGGAGGGGCACGTGGGTCTTAAAGGATACAGAGGCACCAGTCATGGGGAGAGCTGCACGAGTACTCACAAATTCCTGGATCCAGAGTTAGGTCTAGTGACCGTGTGCAGGGTGGCAGGGATGGTGCAGTCATTGTAGGTCACATGTGGTGACCTTCTTGGGGACCTTCAAACCTGATCTCGAATCCCAGTTTCCTTCCCCCACCTACCAGCCATTTCCCCCACTTTGTGCTGTACAACTTTCCTCCCTTCCCCAACGGATTTCTCTACTAAATTTGACTTCGTTTCAACAGTTTTGTTGGGCAAATTACATTAAGATGGATGTTGCAGGTACTCTTTATGGTTTATTTATTGTGATACTGTTTGTATCTCACACTTATAAATAACTTATGTTATAGCTTTTGTTTGTGGAAATGTAACTTACATATTTTATTACGCTTTCTGTAAACCTCAAAAAGAATCTTGTCAAGGAAGCGCTCTTATCAGCAATCCCAACTATGGGATGTAAAAACCAACACTAACATTATTTTTTAATATGCCAAGAAGGCAGGTTACTCTTGCTGTAGTTGGAAAGGTTTGCTGTCATCGTAAACTTGCACCTCAATAAAACATTAAAAAGTCTCAAGAACGATTTTATAAAGTTCAGGGAGGAGGATGAATCGGTGGCAGAACTCATAGACACAAAACAAAGGGCCCAGGTACTGGATTGGCCTTTCTCTGGGAGTCCTTTCTCTATGGGGTTCCCTAAAGGTTCTTTGTCCACCCCTCCTACCCAACCCTTCCGCAGTCCAGTGGTGAAAGAATTAGATCAATGGAGTAGAGCAGAAAAGGAATATACTTCTGGAATCAGGTAGACCGGACTTTGGACCTTGGCTTGGTCACTTTCTAGCTATGTGGTCTTAAGTCAGTCTTCAGTCTCAGTTTTCTCATCTCTAAAATCAGGGCAGTAATGCTCAGCATCCTTTCTGTTGTTGTTGTTGTTGAGGATATTTATTTATTTAAAAGAGAAAAAACAAAATAACAACAAATATGAAAACAAAATAACACAAAAACAATAAAAATGATACAGAATTTGAAAACAAGATAGGGAATCAACAATAGTTGTATTACATATTGCTACCTTCAACAAACTTGCTCAGACAATCCGATGTAAGAATGCAAGACTGATCAAACAATTAAAGAGAATAAAAAAAAATTTAAAAAAACATTAGAAACGATACAGTTTCACTAATCAGGATGGTAGGAATTCAACAATGGTTGTTACATTGTATACTGTTGTCTTCACATTAGTTGTTCAGATGATCAGATGTAAGCACATGAAACAACACCGAATTCCATCTCATCCCAGAAAGAATGGAAGTCAACCAATAACAAATGCTGGAGGGGCTGTGGGGATAAAGGAACCCTTTTCCATTGTTGGTGGGAGTGTAGACTGGTGCTTCCTTGGGACTCTTATCGGGAAGCACAGGTGGTGATGTGCAAGGCTCAGTGATCATAGTGGGTCTAATTATTTTGATTGCTTTGAAACCAACTCTCTCCCCTTCTACTCTAGTCTGCTGTGCTCTCTTGTATGGCAGGGGTTAGAACCCAGGACCTGGCTGAGGTGGGCCAGTCCCGCCCCACTCCCGAGTTCCAGCTCCAGCCGTCCTCAGCACTCCTCTTGGTTCCTTTGCCAGGGTGTGCTTCCCAGCGCTACCATCCCCAAACTTCCTGCTGCCTTCCTTAGGCCTAAGGTCCCCAAATGCCCAATCTTTCTCCAATTTTTGTCACTAAACCTACCCATTCTTTGTTTCCATGCTCAGTTCTCTTGGCAGTTGGCTCACTTGTTCACTTACCTTAGCTAATGGCCAGACACCAGTCCAGTTTTGCATTCTGAAAGGGGCCTCCACTACTCTCACCCCAAGGCACATCTGGGGTTGCCAGGGCAGTGGAAGGGAGTCCACGGGGCCAAGGTGGCCTTTCTGGGCCCTTCAGTTCATCACACATAGTGCAGGGATCCCATACTCCTCAGACCAACCCTAGAGAATTGGTGACAGGACAGCAGAGAAAAAGAGAACCATCTATAACACAGGATACAGCTTCCTCAGGACCAGGTTCTGAAGTCAGTGTTGAAGTTAAAACTTGAGCCAAGTCAAAGTACCTTCAGACTGCTTCCTGCTTGAGCACTGGCTGAAGCAGCTGGCTTGATTCAGAGCCCTATATTGTATGAAGAACCACATCTGTACATTAGAATCCTGCGGGAAGGATGAGGCGTGCACATATGGGCCGCATCCTCCCTCTAGGCATGTGCAGTCCTGTGGGAGACTCTGCAGTTTGTGAAGTGGCTTCTTGTGGAGTTGCCAGTCCCATTCACTTACTCCTGTTGCTGAATCTGAGTGAGTTAAATATATGTGTAATCCCGTTAGACCATACTGTGTAATGATGCACTAGTTCGTTTTTGTGTACGCTCCACAGCGTTAGGTGTGGCCTTACGTGTTTGCATTAGCCTTGGGATAGAAGGTCCCTGGAGAGACCATTGCCACATGCATGAATAGCTTTTGCCTGAGTCCTCACTGTGCCCCATCCATCCAGGCACTCTCCAGGCTTGGGTGGGTGAGGAAATAGTCCAAACCAGGTTCTTATCAGTTGTGGGAGGCACGTGCAGTATAATGTGATCCACGAACAACACTCAGCTTCCCTACTTTCTCTTCCTCCTTAGGAAAGGCTCAGAATAAAATATAGCCCTCTAAGAAAAATCAAGATTCTATTCCCAGTTTTAAAGGGGAAACGTGTGACTTGAACGCAGTCTGTCTAGAAAGGGGCAGGGAAGACTGTGGCAGTCAGCTTTGAGAATGGCTTCCAGTGAGCCTCGCCTCCAGGTAGCCACAGACTTTGTAACCCTTTTCCCTGTATGTGGGCTGGGCCAAGTGATTTCCTTCCACTGAACAGAATGCAGCAAAAGGGTTGGGTGCCCTTTCAAGGTTCACTGTAAAAGACTGACTTCCAGACACAGCACTTTCTCTGGCTCTTATCTGATGAAGCAAGATGCCATGTTGACATCTCTATAGAGGCCCACGTGGCAAGGAACTGAGGCAAAGATCCAGGAGCAAGTGACTCCTGCTAACAACCACCAGCAAGCCAGGGTGCGGGTCCTTCCCGCTGGGGCATGAGGGTGATCACAGCTCTGATCACTGAGTCCCATGGGCCTGTGAGAGACCCTGAATCAGGGCACTCAGTGGTGCACTCCTGACCTACAGGAACCATGGGATAGTAAATGTTGTTTTAAGCCACTAAGTTTTGGGGTAATTTGTTATGCAATAGTAGAGTTCTGAGAAACAGATGGAAATGGACCTAAATACTAACTAGTTTCAATTTACAATGGAAAGAGGCCAGGAACTCCTTTTTTTTTTTTTTTTTCTGCGGTACTGGGGATCGAACTCAGGACCCTGCGCTTGTTAGGCAAGCGCTTATTCCACTGAGCTATATCCCCAGCCCCAGGAACTCCTTTGAGGTGAGACAGAACTGGGTTCAGATTCTACCTAGGTGGCTTATATAAATTACAGGACTCTTTGCACCTTGGTCTTGCAGATGAATGCTGCCTACCTTCCCGGGGCTGCTGCGAAGAATAAGGGAGATAGATGTGTGTGAGGGCTGTGGCAGAGTGCGTTGTCTGGCCTCAGACAGAGTGTGCTGTCTCTTGGGGTGCTTGGTAAGTCCAGCACCACGAGCAGGCCCTGCAGAAGTCAGCAGTGGCCAGGCTGACCAGTGCTTCTCTGAGAGTAGCTCTCCAAGGTCAAGGCTCCTGGACCTACCTCAGCTGCTGTGAAACCCCAGATGACCTCTGGCTGTGTGGCAAGAAGTGAGTGCACCTTGGCATTTTCCTGTGAACACTGTACTGCAAACAGCAGCTTGCTTTTAGATCCAGACATCTGTAAAGAAAACAGTGCCAGAATGGGATAAGCCTTCTGTGATGCCTTTTTGTGGGATGACTACAGCTCCTAAGAAATAGAAATTCTTATTAAACTTCTGTAAACAGCTGTTGTTGTTTTACAGAGTTCAACACTTGCCAAGGAAAGTATTTCCTAATAAAATATGGAGCAAGGCCACTACTTATTCACTAAACACTACAAACAATCCCATCTATGACAGCTTTCCCTGATTTCCTTCACACATGAAAGGCAAACATTTAGAGATCAACTTGGATGGCTCTGCTTTTGTATGACAAGCTTGTTGTACAGCTCAACCATCAAGGACTACTCTGAAAAACGAGATCAGAACAGGAACCTGTGGACTTACTTGTTCAACAGTAAGGCCAGCCTTTCACGTCTTACCAGGAATAGAGGGGAGAATATTTATTATAAACCTTAACTGTGAAGGCAGAACAGTGACACAAAAAACATCTGACAGTGGCAGTCACAAATTAATAGCCTATTTATACTGTATCACTAACTGTGAAGGCCTTCCTTTTCTAGGTTTGGATTGAGTCACAATCTCAACAGTAACAAAAGAGTTTTTTGGAGGAATGGACACCAGCTCTTCTTTATTCTCTGAAAACCTAAACTTAGTACCTGCATTGCTTGGGGTGCTCCAAAAAAGCAGAGCCGCTCAAATACTCCATTTGAATTAGGTACCTTCAGCTTCTTTTACAAATTAAAACAGAACCAGAAGGATTCAGACCCAGAACTTCCTACAGGGGCTATGAGGCTTCTGAAGAACTTTCTCTGTAGGCAGTAATTGCACAGCTTAATTCTTCTAGACTGAACCACTTCAGATTTATGCCAGTGCAAAGCAAACATTGTTTGTAAGTCATTTAATTGTGTTACTGTCTCTCAATTTTATCAGATGCTGCTGAGGCCAAGAGGCCTGCGTGCAGTCCTGTGGGAGGCTCTGCAGTACTCCCAGCCTCGTTCTAAATGCCCACATCCCAGAGCCCCTACCATGGGATCTTCCAGATGCAGAACCCATGACTCATGTAATGAGTTCAAGTGGCATTTGTCTCAATCCAAGATCCATGTTGAAGGCTTCATCTCCAACAAAGTGACAACCATGACTGCAGAACCATTAACTAGTACACATTTAGGTGCAAACCAAGTTTATTATGTTCTTTGGTTAAATGTTATTCCCACATACTTTCAGAGCATTAGGAGAACCCAGATAATGACCTCTGATAGACTGAAAACACATTTTGTCTTTTCAGAACAAAGACTGACTTTATGTTACTTGTGCACTATTATAAATTTTTACAATTAGGCCAGACTTATAAAAAGGTGGGGCTTTTGTTTGTTTTGAAAAATAGATTCCCCTGGGCTAGCCTGCATCACTGTCTTGGGACCCAGCCTTCCAAGAGTCTCTGGATAAAGGCTGCTCGGCAGAGGGTCAGGAGAGTCAGGTCAGCTCATCATGTCCAGGCTACACAGTTCGGGGTTGCTGTCGCAGCGCAAGGCCTCTGCCACATCTCTTCTGAAGACGGAGAGGTTCTGGGTGAACCTGTGGAAAGAGGAAGCAGTCAGTGGTGAACAGTAAGTGTGGGCCTCTGGACAAAAGGCCACTGCAGTGTTCAGGATCCTAGAGGGAGCCGCTCCTGAAGGTGGGCCCTAGAGTGCTGTGAGCGTCCTCCTTCCCACATCCTACTTTGGCAGTCCTGCTGCCAGGACAGCCCCCGACCCTCCTCAGAAGACAAGGTTACCACCAAATCCGCTCTAACCATGTCTGTGTGTGGGGTGCCTTTTGTGGTTCTACTAGTAAAATTTTTCTTTAAAAGTCAAATTGTACATGGATGGTGAGGAATGTAAGAAAAAGAACCAAAGTTTGTGTCAAACACTGGATTGAGTTTATATATATACTCAATTATGAGTCTTCCCAAAGGTAGGTATTAGTATCTTCACTTTACAGGTGAGAAAACTGAGTTAATGGTTAAAAAAGATGGGGCACTGGTTACGACTACCTGGGCTAAACCCTAACTCCTTCTCTTATTAGCTAGGTGGTCCTGGTGGCTAATACGAGCAGCTACTTCATAGGACTGTCTGGATGACAATTTATTGAGACAGTTGAGACTGCACCTGTAGATGCTCAATTAAGTAGCTGGTGCAAGGAAAACACTCGGTTCTTATTGGCTGTTACTCTCACGGAGCTAGGGAAGGCTGCCAGCACCATTTCAGTGAGCAGCTCAGGAGTGTCTCTCAAATTTCCAAGTCTTAGGTGAAATAGTTTCCCTAGGCACCTAGCAGTTCCACATTTATCCAGTTATCTTTCTAGCTTCTGAGACTGACTCTTTTGGATAGCAGATCTTAGAATGAAATGTATAGCCAAGGGAACATGTCTGCACATCCTTCCTAACTGGGCCATGTGTTACCAAAGCCTTCACCGGTCACTCCAGTGTGTACTGCAGGCTGTGATGATGAAATACATTTCAAATGGCACAACACTCAAATGCTACCACACTTATGTAAGGCCAGTGTAGGCAGTTTTTTCCTGAATACGTTTTGTCTATCATTCGTTACTGTCTGTCTCCTCCACTAGAACGTAAACTCTATGAGGCGAAGAACCTGGACCAATTGGTTTACTGTAAGTATGTCAATGCCTGCACACAATACTCTCAAACTGTGGTGGACTAAGTGGATGAGTGAATGAATTTACTTATTTATTTACAGGCAAAGGAAGGAACTCATACTTACTGTAGGCCATGAGTCTGATCATGTGTTACCACCCTGTCACTCAAACCTCACAACCATCAGCATCTGCATTTTACTGCTGAGGAAACTGAGGACTATTTTACTTAACTGCCTTTCTGCCATACAGCTTATAAAGGGAAGGGACAAAATTTAACTGGAGCCTGCCTGTCCTTAAAGCCTAGGCTTGTTCAAACGTTGGAAGACTTTACTCATCATCCATGACAGGTTTGAGCTGCTCTTCTTCGGATTTCTCCAATTACAGTTATTTTTTATCTCTCTTGTTTAAGGGCAAAGGCTAGATTATACTAATTTCTGCATCTGTGTAGTGCTTAGCATTTTTATTTGGGAGAAAGCAAATACCCAGGAGTATGTCTTGAATGGAAATGAGCTGGGTTTAGCATCACAAGGTGTAACAGAGAAGCACATTAATACATGCGCTGTGTTAAGTGCATCCAAATCATTTTCACAAACCTGAAATGTCTGCCTTCCCCGGAGATGCCCAACTAGGCGATGCTCACCTGTCTCTGTTCTTGATGGACAGGTTCTGCTCCACTCCTTCCATTAAGGTCCTGAAGCACTGGGCAAGAACCTCCTGCTTAGGGAGAGGCTGGCTGTTTATCAGACTTGCTCTCAGTTCACTGAAATGCTGTTGGGGGACAGAAGCACATCAGGGCATTGACTCCAAACCTCACCTGAAGAAAGCTCTGCAGAGAGGGCTAGATGAACTCTGAGCTACTCTGGGTTCACCGATATTCACAGGAGTTTCTGTCTAGGTCCATACTGAATTTGAAGCCCTTAGAGAAACATCTAAGCCACAGAGACATTCTTAAGTATAAAACTATTACCCTTTCTCATAAAAATCTCTTGCTGTAATTGTTCCATTGTCATTCCTTACGCTGATGGAGTCCTTGTCTCCTCGGTGGGGGACTGAACTGTGGTCTTCCTAAGTCTCATCTCCACTTCGCACAGAAAGGCTGAATGAGGAAGAGCCCCAGCCCGTGTGTCAAAATGTAAGATGCCCAGGGAGCACTTGGGTGACTGAAGACAAGGCCAAGGGTCTCCCTGTGGGCCTCATCATCTTTCCTGGCTTCAGTGAATCACGCTTCAAACAACTCTGGGCTGTGTTCCAAGTCTCTGTCCTTGTGGGTTAGAACAGGTCCGCCCTGCTGAGGCAGGATTCTAGAGGGGCTTCCTTGGTTCTGGGAGAGCTTGCTGGCTAAGAAAAATATCTGTCATACCTGGTCACAACTGCACAGCCCCTTCTCTGCTGGGGTCTGTGGGCTTTTATACAAACACAAGCTCTGGTGCTCAACACAATTCCTAATCATTGGAAACAGCCTAATTTCAGCACGAAGGCAACACTTTGCTAGGCATGTGTTTATCCTTCCAAGCCCAAGTAGCATGATATTTAATTTCCATCATACATTAAAACAGCTCACATCAAAAAACACACATAATTAATATGTAGTCAGACTAATACTTAAATACTATATATCAGAGGCATTACACTTAAACTGCAATGTCTTCCTGAACAAGATCGGGAATGCACAAAACTACTTATTTTTCCCTTTTATAATGATGCAGTGACTCACACCAAATAGAAAATTATTAGTTTTTCATCCCAAACCATGAAATATTGCCTCCATCAGTAAAGTATAATATTGTGATGTCATAAGCTTTTTCTAAACACTGAATTTGCCCTTATTCCCTCTCAATCATTTTAAAAGAACTGCTCTCTCTTATAGAGCTTGGATTTAAATCACAATAACACCGAGGGAAGATGAATGACAGTGCTATTGAATGTGGCTAAAATTGGATACTTCAGCACAGGTGAATGATGAGACAGCTCTTCTCTTTTTGATACATTTTCTCCTTCTATTAGTTTCCTTCCAAGGCTGGGATTTTAGTTTGAATTTTAATGTATGCAGCTGCCTCTTATCTCACTGTCTCTTTCCCCAGTACTATCTTATTGTACAGACAATTCATTCTCCCAGGCGGTAATGCACTGATCCTACTGACTACTGGGGAGGCAGTGTGGGCTCAAAGGAAGCTGGTGAGGCTTGGGAGGCAGCCCAGGGTGGCAAGTCCACTTATGAAGCTGGATATGTGTGTCCCCAAATGAAGGGCACTGGCACGAGTCCCTGCAGGGCCACTGCTGCCACCATCTAAGGCAGTAGAGATCCAAGAAATGAAAGGAGGCCCAAGGAGAGGCCCAAAAGGGGTTGTTACTGAGAATTTCTCTAGAGTACAGGGAAGAAAGTAAGGGTGATGCTGAAACACTACTGGGCAACTTCGCTGGGTTTCAGAAGAGCTGGTCTGGAGGGCTTTGCTTAACTGAAGAAGAGCTGAGAAACTCTAGGCAAGAGCCTTCTGGGGAAGATGGCCTTGCTACGGCGCTGTCAAAGTCCCAGCTCAAACTCAGGTGGCTTTGGGCCTCTGTCCTTCATTGTTACTGCTCAGCTGGTGTACAACTTCTCTATTTCGGTGGACCTTTCTGTAACCACACTCACCTTCTCATTGAGGAGGATGAGCCCCAGGAGAGGCCTCGATACTGACCACTGGTTTCTACAGTCTTCAAAGACAATGGTGTTCATGAGGACGGACATCATCTGGAAGAGAGTCACATGAAGATTAGAATGCCTTGGCTTATAGCTCCCCTGTGTCCCAGGCCTTTTACATGCTCATCTTCCAATCCCTCCATCTTGCTAACAGCCAGGGGGCAATTTCTATATAGACAGCTTTGAGTATGGAAATCTAGAAAACTGCCTGTATGAATTCTTGGCAGACTCCCAGCTCCCTGAGGAAGTCTTCACCACTGAAATCTTGGGAAGAATCTTCTGTGTGGGCATAAGTCAGAGATCACAGAGCCAAGAGGACCAGTTGCTGCTTCCTAATACTCAGACGTTTTCCTGTATGCTAGAGCACAAGGCCCAGCTCGCCTTCCTGTCTACCTCTCACTTTGACTATGAGGACATGTCATGGATGGGCAGGATCTCTCCATGGCCTGAGAGGAGTAGAGTGGGATACATTCCACGTTACCTTGGAATTCTGTTTCCTGCTACCTCAGTTATTCTTCACTCACTAGTTCACTCACTCATCCATTCTCTCCTACATACATGCACATACTCATCCGTTCCCTTAAATCAAAGATGCATGACACATAGGGGATACAAGAGAACACTGGCATCTCCCACAGCTTCAGTGACTATGAAGTTTGAAACCTCCTGGGAAAGATCAGCTGGAAGAGAACAGCAAACCTTGGAAAAGTACTGTGGGCACTGAATCCTTAGAGCAGTCAGAGTTCACAGAGAAGGTAACATTTAAGGAGTTCATCACAAATGTGTTCTCAACAGGAGGGTGTGGTTAATGAACAGAATGGGTTCTGCAGTGGTAAGGAACTCTGGATGGCACAAGAAAGAGAGAGGCAAGCTAGAACCCCAGGACCAGGCTAGAAGGGGGCGAGGGAGCCACTGATGGGCTTGTGGCCAAGGTGAGACACAGTCGGATCTGCTCTTAAGATTCTCTGGATACACGCAGAGTGCGCCCTGTGCAGGTGAGACACTGCTGCTGCTGCCACAGTCCAGGCAAGTGGTTGTGAAGCACGTTTTGGTCATTACCTGGAGTTGAGGATACAGTTTCTGCCTCTTAGACTCTACCTCCCCCTGCAACCTTCCTATTCCCACAGTCCCAGAGCTGTTTCTCTCAAAGGCAGAGGAAATGGCAATGATGTGGCAAAGACCACCAGACGTATCACCCCAAATGGGCTTTGGCGACTTGGCTTGCTTTGAACATATTTGGTTGTGTCCTCTGGCATTTTTGTTTTTGCAATCCAATTTACCCTCTGGGCTCTGGCAAGTCACTGAACCTCTCTCCCTGTTTCAGCTTCATTAAAGAGAGAAATAATAATCCAGCACACAGAAACTCTGAGAATCCAAGGAGAATGTACATATAAAGAGGGTTGCAAATAGGAAGAAGTGCCATAGGCACTAGAGGTGTATAGTAGAGTAGTGAGTGTCTTTGCAGCTCTAAACATCTGCCATTCCCTTCGCCGTCACCATCGTCACCATTGTCACCACCACCATCAGGCTGGCTGCAAATGAAACCTGGCAATTCTGTACTTGCTGTATGTCCAGCTTCCCTGGAAAGAGGCTATGTCTTAAGCTTGGCATTCTGAACATCATTTGCAGATAATGTTTCCAAATATAATCTAACAAGCAAAGCAAAGTCATTGAGTCACAAATTAAATTGACAAGAAAAACTAACAGATCCATGGAGACAGTCTAAAATATTATGGGCTTCACAGTCTGAAGGCAGAATGGATATTTTAATGGAGAAGATTAAAGTTAGAGGCACCGAATTCCTCCAGTAACTGACAAAGCATCCTGAAGTGATGTGCCAATTACTTTATACGGTCCTCTCGTGTATTCATTTGTCTGAATGCATGTATTTATGTCTGTAATAAGTAAGGAGATGTTTGAATAAAATACTTTTCTAAAAATAAAGTTGGCTAAAATAGATGATTTTTTCCCTTTTTCAGAATATGCAAAGTAGTGAGCAAGCTGCTTAAATGGCAGTGACATGGCAGCCCATTTTCAGAATTATTTTTTCTAATTGTCTTTGAATAGGGTGTATGGGGGAAACAGCCCAACCACTGGATCAAATTCTTCTGGAATCTGTGTTCTCTCATTTCCCTGGACAACAAAGCCTCCTGAGTGCAATGATGAAGCGCAGAGCCTCTGTACACATAGGGTGAGGACGTGGCAGGTACCTCCTGCCGCGCACCAGTGAGCACAGAAGGAAGGTGCTCTGGGCACCTCTGTATCAGCTAGCCGGCGGTGTGTCACCAGACACCATCAGGTTTTGGTGCAGAAATGGTTGTGTGAGCTGGGGCTCCACTCCTTCGACTTCTGTTCACTTCCAGCACCGCTACGGGGCCAGCTGGAATGGCCATTTCGAATCTGCCCCATCCTAACTACACTCCCTAGGGCCAATGTCCAAAAACACACAAGGTATCCACCGCTAGGCAGGGGCAGCTATTTTGCCAAAGCAGGGACGGGCCTATCTGGGGAGGGGGTTGTACGTCTTGGTTGACTTAGGAAAACTCATTTCCATGTTGCCTCAGCTGCTCCTTTATTCTCTTTCCTCCCCACAGGCTTTGGCAGGAGTTTGTGGGAAGCCTCTCAGTGATGAGAACCCAGCATGGTGTGATCTGCACAGGCTTTGGACACAGTCAGAACTGAGCCCACATCTGGCTTTGCTATTTAACTTGTGGCACAGGGCAAATCTCTGAGTCTAGTCCTTTCATATAAAGCAGGGGACTCTAACAACTACTTTGGAAGGGCTGCTATGAGGAGTAACTTTATTTATATATTTATATATCAAAAAGTTTTCACTGTGCTTGCTGCATAGTAGGAACTCAATATAATGTTCCTTTGCTGTAACTGTGTATACCCCATCTGGACCAACTCAATGGAATTTCATGGATGAGGGAAGGACCCCAGCTAATGTCTTTATAAGGCATGAATAAATGATTACGGTCTCTTCACAATTATCTAACTTCAGTGAGAATCGCAGTTCAAAAAATAAAGTAGGAAGTGGTGCAGAAAGCACCTCTGCTTGGTCTGGTACATATACTAGTACGAGTCTTGACTGACAGTGATTTTGTTATTCTGAAAACTTGTTCTTTAATCTAAATAAAACATAAAATTACTCCACAAATGAATGTGACCTGGAAAAATAAAGCCATGCTATGTAATATACAGCTGTATTCATTTCCAGCTCCTCTCTTATTCTTTACTCTAACATGGGAAGTAAAGCACAAGCACAGCAAAGAAGGCCTTCCATACCCAAATATGCTGGGCCTTAGTTTCTCCACAGCATGAGAGTTTTAAACACTCCATTCTCAGACTTCCCCTGTTCTATATCTTGCTGAAGTAGAATACACACAGTTATGGTTGTGTCAGATGCCCTACTGCTAGACAGCAAACATGTACCTCTCCCAAGGAAGTGGGAGGCTCCAGAGAAGGGTCTAGAGAAGGATGGCTGCAAATATGTGAGCACAGGCTGGGGAAACACACTGAGAAAATGGGAAAGGCCAGTTGACGTGCGTGCGAGGTGATTGCTACACCAGGAGTGGGGTGGGAGGACAAGGCCACAGACATCTGCAGTGCTGGGACTCTGCAGCTTTCCCACTGCATCCCCAGTGTCTAAGCCACATCAGAGGCTTAGGAAGTAAGTACTGAATGAAATACAAGTACACAAAGGAACAAATGAATGAGTACAAAAGGACTGAATGACGTATCAAGAACCAAAGAGGGAAAGCAACGTTGTACAGTAAACAGGTAAATTCTGCCCTCAATCTATGTCTAAAACTTGAAAGGGTTAAATATCTAAGCTACTTAATTGTTCATTTTAAAGGATCTTAGTTTATGTGCAACACAGGAGAACATTTCTAAGCTACTGTTATTCCTATAAAGAGAAACTCCTGGAAGAATCTTTGTTGGGGGCTTTCAGGTTGCAAAGGCCCAAGGCTGGCTCATATTTTCTAGTGATAGAAATTTCTACCTAAGTGTAAACTGTGCCTTGATAAGTTTCCTCAGCATCTAACAATAATCGTAGCTATCATTTATGGAAAGTCTTCTGGGTGCTCAGCACTCTGTTCAATATTTGTACACGTGAATCCTCAACTAACTCTGGGAAATAAGCATTACCTTCCATTTTATAGACCAAGGAATTCAAGCCTTGAGAGGTTAAGTAACTTACTCAAGGCATCACAACTACCGGGTCCCGAGGCTAAACCAGGATATGTACATAGACCTATCTGAATCTATCATGCCAGGTGGCTGACTGCCACCTTCAGGCTATTGGTGAGGACCAAGACCATCACAGTGGTGACTGAAGCAGCATGACTGGCTCCTGTTGTAGACTTCCAGAGGTTGTGAGATGAAAGACTCATTTTTGGACATGCCTCTTCCTTCTGCTTTTAGTGGACCCCTCCTGGATGTGCTGCCCATGTGTACCTCTTTCACCCATGCACTCTGCCACTTGCCAGTGAGTCAGGCAGACACCAAAATTCCTGAGATGAGAATCCAGGGCAATGGTTGCTGGAGAATTTGTAGCAGACCTTCCTGCCTCCCACCTAAAGCTTTTATGATTTGGTTAACATATTTTGAGACTCTTAAGGCGAAATTCAGTGGATTTAAATGTTAGGTTGTCTCTGAAAAATGGTCTGCTGAACATTTTTTATGAAAACTATGATTTTCCTCCCATCAAAAATATTGTATGTATAAAACTTTAAATTAACATCACAGAAAACCTCAGTACATCAAGCTAATTTCAGTTGAGTTATAATACTCTTTAAAACCACACCCTTTCCATTGTTAATAGTTAAGCATATTATATAACCAAAATATTCCATAAAGTTGTAAGAAATAGGTAAAAAAAATTAAAAACCCTCCCTCCTATTTCCCACTTGTATCATGAAGCCAAAACTAAATCTAAAGTGAAGACAGGAACTCTGGTTTTACAGGGATCAGATTTTCAATATAGTTAGGGAACTCCAGCTCCTTCCTCCCTCCCAGATTCTTTGCTCCAGGTTACATGGTATTGTAGATACATTTATTGTTAACTTTGCTGCCTGTTGATCAGACAAATGGAATATGAGAATGGGGGCAGAATAACCTGTCTTGTCCAAAGGGTGGAAGGCAAGGCCAAGGAGGCAGCTTTGGTTGAGACACAGGAGCGCCCAAAGGACCAAAGAAAAAGAAAGCAAAGACAAAGCATCCCTGTGCCTGGCCCTTGAGCAGGAGGAGGGGAGGAGAACGCAGAGTCATGATCAAGACTGGGCCCACAGGAGTTGTTAATAGGAGGATGGGATGTCTTGTTCTATTAATTGATACAGGATACGAGATTATCTGTACCTCTATCCACACTAGATTGTCCTTGATTTGAATGCACTGAATTGGTGGTATTCTGAAGAACAGCCAATAATAAATGCATCACACTCTGAAGGACTCCTCCTCAGTCTCTGGAATCCTTTGGGACATATGTACTTGGCCTTTTAGAAGACCATTAGAGAGAAAAGGGAAGGTTGGCCCTAACAACAAAAATAACAAAACAAAACAAAGGCAAAACCAGAAATATGATTGCTTGGGTAATGTGGTTAGCATTTTAAAAAGTGAGAAATCACCTACCTTTCTCTATAGCAGTTTCTCCAGAGCTCCATGCCCTAGTTACAGGTCCAGGATCAGGGGGAATCTGAATGCTGTGGAAGAGCAAGAGGTTCCAGATTTTCAGCACTTGTGGAAGTAAGGGAGTTTCTGTCATTACCAAGTGCTGTTCTGGAGGCCACATGCACAGCAGATACTGAAATACGATCCTGCTCAAATTAGATACTGGTAATCTTTAGGGAAAAGGAATCAATTGCTCTCTTTGTCTGCTGTCTACCTATATGATATTAGTGAAAGGTTATGAAAAATAAGCCTAATGGACAAATATACATATATTAAGCTATATCTTCCTGCCTGGATTAACTTAGTCCAATCATCTAAGTTACATTAAAATTTTAAATGTATGTGCTACTAAGCACATGTGAGTACGTATGTTTGCAACCTCATAATAGAAGTATTTAGCATTTTAAATGAAAAAAAATCTAATGAAATGCAAGATGAGGTGAGCCTCTCTTTTCAAGAAATAAGGTTGCAATCAATTATGGGCGACCCATTCTCCCCTGGCGTCATCTGGGAGTGCTGCCTACTTGGCCTTTCCACAACGTCAACTCTGCTCTACAATTAGAGAAAAAAGCTCCTTTCCTCAAAGGCACTTGCAAGACTGGTAAGCTCAGTGGGCTTTGGTCTTGCAATAGTACCACCTGCTTCCACACCTAAACTGATAGCACCCTCGTCTGTCAACCTCCCGTATGGAAAGATAGGGGACGTTTTTGCTCCAAGTGACGGATTGCCTGGAATACTTAAAACTCTTCCATCCAATGTAAAATCTAAAGAAAAATACAAACTGTCTTTGCTGTTCTTTCAATTTTCTCCATTACCAACTTTACCCCTGGTTCTCAAAACATTCATTTTAATCATAGTTTATTGGGGAAAAGAATTACCTGCCAGTCTGCTGGCTTATAAGAAAGAAGATAAAGTTAGAGTGAAACTTCAGGATTAATTAATTGAGAGTACTGTGTATAATGTGTCTACTCTGAATGTTATAGCACACATCACAAGGAAAACAGTTTTATTTTCCAGGGTTGAAATAAATTATAATAAATAATTCATTTCAATGGCAGAGATGTACTGGAGAACAACAGCAACAAAATTGACTATACTACACTGTGAGTCTCATTCTTGAATCTTCATTATCCATTTGAAACTTTTTACGAGTAGTAAATCATATTTCAAGTGGCTACAGATCTCATAAAGCAGCTTGCTGCATTAAAATAAAACCAGAAAACCCGCGCCATTGGAAGGCTGCAGGGATGCCCCTCAGCACTATTTGGAAAACTCTCTCTCACTCTCATCTTGCCAAATCAAACAGAACACTTCTCAATTTGATGTGAAAATTAGGCATTGCTTGTTAAAAATACCATCTAAATTTCCCTTGTATAGGAATATTGGAAAAATTGGTATGTCGTAGAATAGGTTTCAACTCCCAAATCATTTTTCTCTTATTTTTATTCAAATTCTTTCTTCCTAGTTCATAGTACTGCCTGCAAGACAAGCACAGAGTCATGTTCTAGAACCCCTAATAGTCTATACCATCCTCTGGGGGTCCTCAAACTAGCAAACATGCATCCAAGCTAGACTAGCAATGGCCCTTGTGCTATGATTCTGTCTAAGAAGACGGGCCGATCTGCACAGGGTAAGTGACAGCTGAGTTGTAATGATGCACATAGCCTCACCCAGTAAGGAGTATAGTAAGAAGAGGAAATAATATGAGAAAAGGCCCAGGAGACAGAGCTTGCTTGAGGAATGAATAGCCCTATACAGGAGGCTCTGAAATGGCAGACAGTAGAGCTGAAGCTGAGCAGCAGAAGACTGGGATGGGTCCAGGGTATAAAAGGCTTTTTATCCCATGCTAAACACAGAGATGAGTTTGGGCCAGTACATCAAGAGCAGACTTCAAAGGATTTTTAAGGAGGAAGTGAGATGATGAAGCTTGCCATTTAGACTAGTAACTGCTGAGGTTCTAGAGAATGGCAATTATGGGCAAGTTCTGGAGGCTAGGTAATGACTTTAGATAGTACTGCAGAAGTTCGCTGGAGAAATGATGAGGGCC
Source organism: Dinomys branickii (assembly GCA_004027595.1). Taxonomy (NCBI): domain Eukaryota; kingdom Metazoa; phylum Chordata; class Mammalia; order Rodentia; family Dinomyidae; genus Dinomys; species Dinomys branickii. The sequence goes on from PVLD010006266.1 coordinate 23,222, forward strand.
TTGCAAAGCTGTGATAGCAGAGACAGAATGGTCAGAATTCTTCACTACATAGCCCATTTTCTTCACAGTCCATGAGTTCTTTCTAAGAAAGACAATTTGATAGTAAAACTACAGATAAACTCGGAAGCTTAACATTTTAGACCCTGTGGGCCATCTTTTTCTTTTGGTACCAGGAATTGAACCCAGGGCCTTATGCTTGCCAGACAAGTGCTGTACTGCTGAGCTACCTCCCTGGCCCGATTCAGAAGTTTAAAAACATGGCCTTAAATTCAAGACTTCCATTGCAGGGAAGGGGCTGGATGCTAGGCTGCCCCAGAAATACTACATGCAGGGCAGAGTTACTGCTGTTTCATGCTCCAAACGTTAACTTAGGGAATCATCAGCAATGAAGTAAGCCCTAGCCAGTGTGCACACATATAAAGCACAGTGATGACCTAAAAGTACAGGTCTACATTTACTATTCAATAACCACATAAGCTGTAACTGAGGCCAATGGCAATCACGGAAGGGAGTGAAAAACAGGATGCCACTTTATTTAACAGTCATCAAAACATATCCAACAAATACCCTATTTCACAACAGAACAACATATGCATAATGGCACCAGGGCATCTCATGCAGTTATCAAAGCAGAACACAATGAATAATGTATTTCACAGCAAATATATTATGTATCCTTACAGTAGGAGGTTCAGAGTCTCATTGCGGCTGATCTGTTACTATATTCTCCCTGATTTTTTCTGAAGAGATCTGGTTAGATGGACCTGGAAATCTTCATAACCACCAAAGAGGATTATTTTACTTATGTTAAAAGTGTTTTTGTATATCGGGAAACAGTATTTCAGTGGACAATTCATAGGATCCCTCAAAAGCATTTTCCATTAGTTTAGTGTTTACATTTAAACCACACTGCATGGCATGCTGCCTTCCAGATTTGAGGTTTTTTATTTATAGCTGTCTAAATGGCACAGAAATTGCTGGCCAAGAGGCTGGGGAGATGATTCAAAGGCACTGCTGAGATTTGGAAGCTTTTTTTTCCTAATAATTAGATTGGGGTGGGGGGGAAGGAATGATAAAGATCGAGAGTGCTGGGAACAGAACCTTATTCCTTGACTTATTCAAACATTCACTGACCACATACTTTAGCCAGGCTGTGTGGGACCCTGAGGATATGCAGATGAACAAGCCACAGTGCTAGCCCCGAAAGAGCTCACAGTCTAGTAGAGGAGCACAGCCATGATACAGAGACAATGCAATGACAGTGTAGTGAGTACCATCAACAGAAGGCAGCATGGGAGGCTCTGAGAAGCCAGGGGAGGCTGCCTAACTCTGCTGAGGGGTAGGTGGGGGACAGGCAGGGAAGGCTTCACAGAGAAGGTGGCATTTGACAGGCTATAGAGAAGAAGCAATTTGACAGGTAGTCAGAAGGGCAAGTGAGGGCAAAGGCCTGGTGAAAGGTTTAGGGGAGTGACAAGCAGTTCTGTGGGACTGAAGAGGGTCTGTACGGAATGCTGGTGGTAGAGGAAGCTGACAAAGTAGGCATGGGCCAGATCTTGTGAAGGGCCTAGTGATGTGTGCTAGAGAATGTGGATTTTACCCTATAGGAAATGAAGTGTCATTAAAGCTGAATGAATCTTTCTGGCAGTGATGCGGTAGCAAACTGCTGGTATAACCATTTTCCACAAAGTCCAAGCCTTTGGCCACCTGAATCTCCCTAGAAGCAGCTTTCTTCCTGTTCTAAGACTGGGATGCCACAGACACAGAAGGTCACCTGCTTGGCGCCTGTGCCTCAGTCAAGGTCCTGCTCAGATACTGCCTTCCTGGCTCTATTGCCAGTACTCTTGAGAAATGGCACCAACATTACTTCCCTTGGCCCACAGCACATAACTTAATAGTGTCCCCTGTCAGGAATGGTTCTCTTTGTCAGGAAGCTTTTTATTGATGTTCAACCTTCATTTTCCCTTTCTTAATATTATCCCATTATGCCAATACTCCATTGTGCCATGCTAAGTAATTCCCTTTCCTCCTTGGCATTTACATCTTCCAAGTATTTATAGACTTATCAAATGCCCCATTTAGTTGTCACTTAGGCAAGCTATACATATTTAGCTTCTTTAATCTGGCCCCATAAGCCAGCCCTTCCATTCTCCTAAATCACTCGAGCTACTTTCCTCCAGATTTCTGCCAATTTGTTCCCAGCCTCTCTCTAATGCAGGGGCCTGAGGAGAACGATGGGGATGGGGAGGGAGGGTTACTCCCTCTGTGGTACGAGTCCATCATCTACCTAGGGTGGAACTTCTGCAGTTTCTAAAACAGGCCTCTAAGGGACTATGAATCCCTCTTACGATCTACAAGGTTGTTTCACCTGCACACATTTCAAGTCAATACTATTCTATTATTAGGTCCCCTTATGTGCTAGACCTACACAGGCAACACACGCTTATTGAGTACTTACAACAGGCCAGATTTCTTCCTTTTTATCTCCTTTTCATTTCTCACACTTATTCACTGTTAAAAAAATGATCAACTTACTATGGTGTGTCAAACACTATCAGTATAGTGAATAAAATGTGGCCTCTGTGGATGTAAGGAGCTCATGCAATCTATGTATTTATTTTATTTATTTTTGCACTGCTGGGGGTTGTGTGCAGGGGAGCTCTACCACCTAACTATATCCCCCATTTTCTTTTCTTTTTTATTTTTCTAAGACAGGGTTTTACTAAATTGCTCAGACTGGGCTCAAACATGATCTTCTTGCTTCAGTCACCTGAATAACTGGGATTACACATGTGTACCACTGTGCCTGGCTCCTATAACCTGTATGTTTATTAAACTCTTATTGCTCATCCATCATGTTATTTCCTTCCAATCTTAAGGGTCCTGAAGAAGTCATCTCTGAATGCACTTATCTCTAATTGATGCTGTTAGTTCTCCGAGTGGAACTTCTTTGTTCCATCTAAAATGAGATGCCACATTAAGCATAGGCATTAACAGAGCTCTTGCTTAGGGTTGTCTTTCTGGTGTTTTGTCCTGGGATCTGAGATTTCTCTTTAGGCTTGGCCCTTTCCATTGCTGTTTTTCCTAAAGTTTTATTTGATGTTCTTTATTCACAGGACCTCCACAGAGCACATACTGAAATGTTTTTCTTTTCCATGGTACCAATGTTCCAGGTGTGGGAGGAGGCTGAGGGGATGGAATGGGAGACAATCCAAGACACTGAATCTTAAATGAAGTACTGGGGAGTCTGAGCAAGAGACAACAGAAAGAAGTGGCTCAGCCATCTCACCTCAGCGGCCAGTTGAAGCAAGTTATGGAATTCTCATGGCTGACGTGGTGTTATTTTCAAAGAGGTGAAGTAAATTCCAAGGACATACAGTTAGGCAGTACAATAACTGGTATTTGGAGTCAGGTATGCTGATTGCAAAACCTGTGTGCTCCAATTAATATAAAACACAACATTCTCCATAAACTCAGAACTTTTCCAATTAAAAAAAATTTGAAAAGAGGATGGATTTTCAGTAGTCTAGCAGCACTCAGTTTATTGTCTCCTGAGCACAACAAAGAACACAGAATAAACATGGAAGAGTTCTTCAGAGTTGCAAAGCGTGAGGGACCAATAATTCACCAAAGGTTGGAGGATTAGGTAACCTCTTTCTACCTTGTTCTTCAAATAATGATTACAGATAAACAAGAAGTCTTTCTTAACACAATACATAAACGCACAGCTCCACCATTGACTGCTAGTGATTAAATTTTTTAAGAGTTAAGATAGAAATGAATATGAAGGTTGGATTCACATCTCTGGCAAACTAAAATACTTTGGTAGTCACATAATTTACTTCGTAATTATCCAACATATCAGTAATAATTGTAAAATGAATAAATTATGCTATCATTGAGCCAACCTTCACATTCATACTGTGTCGTTCTCTTAAGAAACTCAAAGGGCTTCTGATACCGTTTATAATGCCACTCAAAGAAATGAAGGCAGGATAAGTCTTGTCATTTACCCTGTTTTCTTCCTTGGCCAGGAGTAAGAAGAAATGCCATGAAAGAATGGGAGGCTAAGGCCTTAGGAAAGTTTGATAGGGTAAACACTATGTGAGATCAAGAGATAAGATGGCTACATAACTGTCTATAATCCAGTTAAATAAGTCTGGTTTTTGTCTTTATAATGAAGTAACCAAGGCAAACTACTTATAAAGGGAAGATGTTTATTTAGCTCACAGCTTTGAAGGTTATAAATTCAAGATCAAGCGGTTCTCAGTCCCGGTGAGAGCTTAGGGGTTGGTGACATCATATTGCGGCAGGGGAGCATCTTGAGCTAGGAGGCAGATATAGTGCGATGTGCTAAACTTGCTCCTGTTGTAGCAACTTCTCTGAGCACTACATCATGCTCCCAGTAATTTAAGGACCTCCTAGTAGGCCCAATCTCTCACAGATTTCATAGCATCTCCTATTATCACCACTAGTTCAAGCTTTTAGTCATGCAAAACTGTGAGGTCATAAATCATATTCAGACCACCACATTAGGCATGCATCACTATTTACTAGCTGTGGGGCTTTGGGCAAGCTGTCTCACTTCTTTAAGTCAGCACAGCTCTCCCATACTCATAAGTGAGTTACTGACCATACTCACAAGTGAGTTACTGTTGGTGTACCTACACTTTCAAGTGCAAAATAACATGTTGACCTTATCTACCCATTAGGATTATTGTTAAAATCAGAAGGGATATTGGATAAGGAACCATTATATAAATGAAAAGAATTAATGAGGTTCATTTTTATTCGTGCAATTGCAATGTGATGCCTCAAGTACTCAGAGCAAGTAAGAGACAAAAATCAGTCGGGGCTTCAAAGAATCAACAACTGGGATCTCATCTTATTGAAAAGTTTCTGCACATCAAAAGAAATTCATCAACGGAGTAAAAGGAAAGCCCATGAATTGGAAAAAAAATTTAGCCAACTATCTGGCTGACAAAGGAGTTCTGTCTAGAACATATAAAGAATTAAAAAAATTCAGGCCCCTAAAATTCAAAGACCCAATCCAGAAATGGGCATCTGAAATGAATATATTCTTCTCAGATGAAGAAATACGATGGCAAATAAATACATGAAAAAAAGTTCAACATCACTGGTCATTCAAGAAATGCAAATTAAAGCAAGACTGGGATTCTATTTCACACCAGAAAGAATAGCTATCATCAAGAAATCAAGCAATAACAAATGCTGGAGGGGCTGTGGGGAAAAAGGAACCCTTCTTCTCTGCTGGGGGAGGATAGACTGGTGAAACCATTGTGGAAATCAGTGTGTATATTTCTCACAAAACTACACTTATAGGTTCCACTTAACCCAGCTATTGCCCTTGTGGGTATCTTTCCAGAAAAACTGAAAACATCATACCACAGCAACATATGTGCACCCATGTTTATAGCAGCACAATTTGTCATAGCTAAATCTTGGAAACAACTCAAATCCCCATCAACAGTGGAAGAGATAAAAACAATGTGGTATTTTTCTACAATGGAGTATTACTCAGCTATAAGAAAACATAAACTTAAAGCTTTTACAGGTAAATAGATGCAACTAGAAACCATACTCATAAGTGAAATAAATCAGACCCACATGTGTAAACATCGTATAGTCTCACTAGAGTAAGAACCTGAAAGAGTAAATAAAATCTGAAAAGTACAATAGATATTGTGAAGGGAAAAGAAATTGCTCAAAGGAACAACTGGGATGACAGAAAGGAGGAAAGAAAGAAGGAAGGGGAAAATATATATGTATATGTTATCCTTGTATCCAAAGACAGCTGGGATAATTATACTGCTGATGATGTCTATTGGTTTAATGAACGGCACAGTTAATGCTTATTTATTTATTTATTTATTTTCTTCTTGACTAACTTTACATGCTTATATCTGGTAATCTGAACAACTACTTTGAAGACAACAATGTGCAATATAACAACCACTGCTGAATTCCTACCATCTTGTTTAGTGAAGCTCTGCATCATTTCTAATGTTTTTTAAATTACTTTTTATTCTCTCCTATTATTTGTTGTTGTTGTGTTTTTGAGACAGGGTCTCGCTATGCAGTTCAGGCTGGCCTTGAGTTCACTTTGTAGCCCAGGCTGGTCTTGAACTTACAACGATCCTCCTGCCTCTGCCTCCTGAGTGCTGGGATTACAGGTGTGCGCCACCACACCCAGCTCTCCAATTATTTGATCAATCTTGCATTCTTACACCTGGTAATCTGGGCAACTTCACTGAAGATAACAACATGTAATACAATAACTATTGTTAATCCCTATCATTTTGTTTTGAAATCCTCTATCATTTTTACTGTTTTTGCGCTGTTTTGTTTTTGTTATTTTGTTAGTTCTTTTTTTTATTCTCTGTTAAAAAAAAAGAGAGAAAAAAGTGAGTCTGGGCTCAAAATCAAACACATGCCACACCATTCCCCCATGATGCCAGTGAGTGCGATTTTGAGAATGCTTACCACAGAAAGACCTCTAAGAAAGGAAAATATATGAATGGGACTATAGGAGACTTTGGCAATGTGGCTGAAGGCACAGACTTCAAAATCAAATCAACTCGTGAAAGAAAGAAAGCTGGTTTTAGACTCTCTTGGAAAGGATTCTTTGCACATTTATAGGTATAAAAAGCAGGGGTATTTTCCCCTCAAAGAAAAAAAAGTGACTGGTACACAGCGAAAAATTCACATATTTGTTGTATACGTTATTGTGTTCAGTGAGTCTATTGCTCATTGGTTCATTTTGTCCTCAGAACTCCCCTGAGAATCTTTTAAAAACTTTTCCCCATATTTTATTTTTTTGATGTTTCTTAGGACATGTTTGAACCAAGAATCTTCAGGCAGTGAGGATGGAGACCACTTCCAAGAAACTTAGATCCAGGATGGGTCCCTAAGAGTCAGCAATGCAGTCGAGCCTCTGAGAGACGCGGGACCATGGAAAGGGAGCTGCAGCATCTTTTTCAGTCTTTCTGGGGGATGTCTGGTTTTTGATTTGAGATCTTCAGCCTGTCTGTTTCTTTGTTCTCTCCTTGCAGACTAGCTACTTCCCTGAGCATACAGCAGGGAATGGTGGTCCTACTGCACTCATATTTTTAAACCTATAATTTAAATGAGGACTAAAGGCTGACTAGCATCTCTGTGGCAGTTTCTAAAATCTGGGTGGGAAGAGCTGAGGATGTAGCTCAGTAGACGAGCACTTGCTGAGCAGGTGTGCGGCCCGGGATTCAACCCCCAGCAGTGAAAAAAAAGATCTGTAACTTGGGTCAAGTGTCTACCTTTTGTCCAGTCAGGTCTCAAAGAAAGGAGTGTACCAAGGCTCAATCAGGGATTTATGAATAAAAGAATATTATATGTTTCCTCCTGTTACTCTTTCATCCCAGTCAATCCTGTTTCTAGGTCAGCAGTAGTACTGTATAGAGGTTAAAAGCACAGGTTCTGCTACTTAATTAGCTGTATAATATTAGGTGAGTTATCTAACTTCTCAGAGCCTCAATTACAATATATTGGTTATAAAATGGAGATAAAAATATCTAACAGAAAGATTTAAATATGTGTGCCATACATATGGTACTTAGCACAGGATAGCATATAATAATTGTTATTAGTGTATGTTTGTGATACATAACTAATACATTCATTGTAGCTTCTTTTTAATTAATTAATTAATTAATTAATTAATTAATTTTGCAGTGCTGAGGATCGAATCCAGGGCTCACACATGCTAGGCAAGGACTTTACCACTGAGTTATTATCTGCTAGTACTTTTACTACCTTTTCATCATTATAATTCATCATCAAAATTATTTGTAAGAATCTGAGCTTCTCATTTTATGGTGACTTTTTAGGTTCTAGCAGTCCTTCAGGATGTAAGGCTTCTGACAGGATGAAGGCAGTCTAGATCTTTAGATAAAGGAGGTATGAAGGTCTAGTTTGGAATGGTAAGATGAGGAATCACTCCCAACTTAATGTTTTCTGGTTAATGTCACCAGCCTCTTTGTCAAATACAAATTTTTTAAGATCCTTCTAGTGAGTCCTGGGTCAGCTTGGGTATGATGCACAGAGATGACACATACCACCTTCGTATGTCACAGAACACTGCTCAGAGAGACTGTACTTGTGTCAAAACTTGGGAGTGTAAAGGAAATCTTCACTTCTGCTTGTGAAACATAAATACCACTGTGTATACCATATTAATATAAAAATGTAGATGGTCTCTACAGTATGTTTTTCTTTGTTAGAATTCTTTTAAACAAACACCAAAAACCACTGAGAGTCAACATATAAAATTATCCCTTTTAACAGATTGTAAAAATCTTGTCAGAGTTAGTGTCAGTTTTAATCTATGGATAATTTTGAAGAAATTTTTTTGCAGAGCTCAGAAAAGAATATGTTTACTGAGTTATTTTTGTTCTGAATTCATAATGGTAGCCAATTATGTCAACTACATTAATGAAGATCTTGCTTACTATTTGCCATGCTGGGTGATAGTTTGTTATAAAGCATGCTTAGATATTATCAGGCCAAACCTGTGAAAAGCTGTACTTTTTTCCCTTATAAAATGTTCTCTATCTGCTTTACACAAGTATAAAGGAAAAGGTATAGCTGATGTTCACTTTTTACAACTCCTTTGCTATTCAGGCAGTGTTTGCTGCAGACTAGTAGCAAAACTGACTGCTAAACTGTAGATAAAGGAAGAATGACAGACTGCAGTCACTTTAATTCAAAAGAAAACATTCCGAGCCTCTGGGAATGCCAAATCAAGCCACTGACACCCAATGTCATCACGCTAAGTTACAAACTACATCTTTTTTGTTTTTTTTAGTTTAAAGGCAAAATCTAATGGATATGTAACTTCTTTATTCCCAATTCTTCTTTATGAAGAACTGGCTTTTTAAAAAAGCTCATGGAAAACATTATAATTCCGCTATTCCATAACATACAAATATAATTGTAAAATGACATCATTCTGTTTTCATTTAATTACTCCTGAAATGCTTTCTATTTAATATTCATTACTCAAAAGCTAATTTAAAAGAGAAAGAGATGCGACTTACTCAAAAAGATGTACTGTCATTCACAGCAATAGTTATCTAATATACAGAAGTTAATAAAGCAGATTAATCTACAAGTCCCTTTAAGCCATTCTTGAGTTTTGAACAACTGCCTCTTTGACCTTTCACCTTCATGCTGTGCACCAGTAGCAGGTGCCAGCTGTACAGAAATTATGGCTGCTGCGTTTAGTCGCAGAATCTTTTCTTACTTTGCTTCTGACCAGCAGCTGACCCTGTAGGAGTGATTGTTTCTGGTGCCGGCCTAAAGGCTACATAAACCAGTAGCAGATAAACAAAAGGCTACACACACCAGCTGCCTTGCCTAAGGGTACCATCCTAGGCTGACACCTCCACTCCTTCTCCAGAGTCCCAAATTGCTCCTTGTTTCCATACATGCATTTCATCCTTGTTATTTTGTGCGAGGGGCCTGGGTAGCAGAAAAAAACCCCAAAACAACAACAGAAAACCCTCCCTTCCCTCGAACTTGACTTTTGAGTACTCCATGTCAAACTGTGCCATTATAATGCTAATCCAAGCCTGATTTAGCAACTTTAATAAGAGGCTAAACCCTCCTGTAATTAGATAATAAAATTTTATTATATATTTTAATATTAAAAGTCTTAAAATCAAACTCTTCAAATCATACACTGGTACAAAAACTAAGGTACTTAAATATCACAGCCCCAGAAAATGGGAACCTGAAAAAAGCACATTATGGCTTATTTTTCATTCTTAGAAATGTAAACATGGAATTCCTATGTGGTGGCAGTGAAAGCTCCAATACTCTTAATTATGTGCAGGGAAGAATGAATCTATTCAAGTATGAAGCACACTGTACCTTTCTAGCAACAGCATGATATGGCTTTGACAGTTATTTCTTGGATACAAATTACACAAGTATAAAAACAATCCCCATAATGATTAAATGCAGTTATGTACATAGGAGAATACCAGTGCAAATGGTAACATATTTAAATGGTTTTCCTTCATTAAAAAAATTATATATGATATTAAACCATCAATCACTGCTGAGGCACAGGAGTTTAAATGTATTGTCACTGGCTGAAATAAATGACTTGGAGACTGGATTCTGGCTCACTCAATATGGTGTCTTTGCTGTTGCTTAGCCACCCAACTCTCTGCTGGTTTGGGCTACATCTGGTGGATTCCATTCCTTTCAATTAATAAGGCAAGTTATGCTATCAATGGATTACATCCTTAAACTGTGCTTAGAGGTAGAAAAACACATGTCTAAGTGGGATGGGAGGGGGACCTTCTTTTCTGTTAACTGTTTGGAACAATATCAAAGTACTGTTTTCTTTCTTCACTCATGCTTACAAAGTTTTTGTGGAATTTCAACAGGATTACTCTAAAGTATGGCATAACACAATCTTAATGTCACCATTTGATATTATTATATAGTGGTTTATGAACATGCTATATTTGATAGTTAAAGTCACTGTGTGCAGACTGTATCTCTGAAAATTAGTTTCTTAAGGGTTTGCTTTGCAGCCATGTAACCGTAGCAATTAGGCTCTGCTGGGGGTTAGGACAAATACCAAAATGTAGATCTTAAGAGGGATAAAAAGCGCTTTTAAAAGACATTATTATGATTACAATGCTAATTTGATGATTTATAAATCAAGAACAGATTCCTATTTTAAGTGAATTTTTGTTTAAGAATACCATTTTTGTTCCAGTTGAAATAATCATTCTACAAATATTCCCATAACATAAATTAAGCCAAAATGGCAGAGATATGGTTACTAACAAGGAGTGGAATCAACCTCTTAAAGATGAATGGATATTTTTATAGTATCATAGATAAAATGCCACTTCAATAAAAAAACTAGTATCCATTTTCAAGATTAAAAACAAGAACTTTCTAAACTGGTCTTTGGAGGTAGTGGTAACATATTTTTTCATTCTTAAGAGATGTATTTCTTTTCAGATTTTAATTGCCTGGATGTTACTTATATATTTTATTCAGCCTTGGTCCTCTTAGATGCTCTGATTTTATCCTCAGTCGTTAGGTGTGTGTGTGCGCAACCAAACTGAACTTTACTTTTGTTTTGAACATTTCTGGTTGTTTGCCCTCTTTACATTTCAAGAGGATCTTAAATATAATAAAAGTAAAAGCAAAATAAATTAAATTTAAAAATTCTTCCTCAAATAGAAGTGGCTTACACTAAATAAAAATTTCAGTAAGACCAAAATAACTGTATGATTTAAAACATTAAATAAAAAATGATATGCTTCAAAAATTACCCAAAAAATCAGGTGGAACTGATCTGACTATAGCAGTGCTACATAGGACCCTTGAGAAAAACATGAGACCATGCATTTGGACATCTTGGTTCTGAAATTCTTTAAGACTGTATTATACAGAGATACAAAACTGTCAGGCAGCCACCCAGTTATGGCCTGCCAATTGTTTTTATGTTTTGTTTCAAATTTTTTGGCTTCTCAGATCAGAATTTCAATGTATTCGGCAAGAGCAGGGCTTTCTGTAAGGCAACAATTAGCTGGAACTGTGTTGAGGCTGCCCCCTTTAGACAGTATGTGTACGTAACTATAGGTTTCCTTCCAGTGTACCTCCTTCAAGTTTTCTGCTTGGATTCCTAGGAATCCAAGTTTGTGATATTTGATAATGACTAGAAAGGAACAAAGAGGCTCAAAGGAATCTAGAGATGTCACATTTTGACCTTAGGCATAACCACAAACAGGTATGACAATACTTACAGGTAGAAATTTCCTTTAGAAAGGTGAAGCAATTTATAACAAAAAACCAGGTAAACCTCAATAGCTACTTCAAAGGTATGAAAGACAAGTCACAAAAGCACATCATACAGCAGTTATACTGCTAGATGCCGACCTCTTCAAGAACACATGTCCTACTAAATTTTATACCCTCAAGTCTGGCTCTACAATTAATGAATGGGTGTAGAAGGAAAGTAGAAGCTTGATTAGCTCTGCCTTAGTGTTGGTGGGAACCACACGGTTTTTTCTGCAGCAGCTGGCAAAGGAACTTACCTCTCCCTTGCCCGCTGCATCTTTGGGTCACTGCCCATCTGTTTTGTCCTGGATGCAGTACAGAGTCGGAGTATAGGATGACCACTCTAAATTGTTTTACCTTAAGGATGGCCCCACTGGGACTTACTGAATGCTCAACTTGCCTCGTTGTTAGTGCTCAAAACATACACATGTCTTCAGATCAGATTAGAAGCCACCAAACAAACTACGGAGCACAGAGCTCTGTGGTTAAGCATATGAACAGTGGGGTTATTTCACCTTTTACTTCCTCAATTTCTTTATCTATAAAATGATGATGATTATACTACATCTTCACAGGGATTCTGTGATGATTAAGTCAGAGAATGTATATGCATATGTAAAGAGCTTGTACCTAATAAGTAAATTTTGCCAATATTATTTCTCTTAGAAATAAACACATGGAATATGCACAGACTGCTGTGAAGACCAAGATTAGAACAGCATATGTGAAAACCAATTTCATGAAATATGAATTCCTATTCTCCACTTTCAGTTTCTAATGACAGAAATATTCCTGACTTCCTTTAAACATCCTCTAATCAAGCTGTGAATGTTCTTAAGGCTGCAAATTAATCAGAACAAACTAACTGGTTATATTTAAGGATCACTAAAAACAGTTTTTGCTAGCATTAAAAACTCTGGCTAATTAGTTTTTAAAGAGGATAAGAGAAGTGATCATATTTCATATTTTCTACTATGAGAATCCTGCCAAGATTATACAGATCAATGTCTCAACATCAGTTATATATGTGATTGCACTTTCTCCTTAGTATTATGGAATGCAACCTTAAGTGTGAAAGATGCCTTATACAGTATGTCAAAATGTTGAGCAATATAGTTTCAGTCTAAACACAGAAATGAAAAAAGAGCAGATGACTTCCTTTTTGCTGTAATTCACTTTGGGATGCATGTCATGGGGAGCACTGTAGAAAAGCAATTTTCATTGATTGACTGACTGATTGAGGAAAAGGGTGAATGTTCTTTCAGCTTACGTCCCTACTGAAGTATGACTGTTATAACTCCTGACAGCTCTTCACAGTTTGTAGTTAAATGGCATGTTAGCAAAGAAAAAAAAAAAAAAGAACTAAAAAGGAGAAAGAATCATAGTTAGAACTCTGGATCTTCAGTACAGCTGACTTAAGCCAAATAGATGGTTAGATGAGGGTAAGATAAATTCAAATTTAACTGGTCTAAGTCCCCCATGCAGAGTATTTACATGTTAGAGACTATAATTGCTAAAAATAGCTTGTTAATAACTGCACAATTCAATCAGCAATACTGCAATCACATAGCTCTTGTTCTTCCTTTGTGGAATGTGCTATTCCTGTTAAAAAAAAAAAACCCAACTAGTTTTAACTTGAATTCTGATGTAGAGAAGTATTTAGCATCAGTGTCCTTCTCGTTTCAAAAAGAATGAGGTCAATTCTCTGAAATGCCCCCTCTAATTCTATAGAACACATACCTAACATTTACCTAACCTGTGCATATCTTTTACTCTGTGATTGTAGCTAAATGAATGCTGATCTATCTATGATAGATCCAAATACTTAATATGATCCATGATGAAATTGAAAATGGTTTACATACAAATGTTATCTTCCAAAATATTGTAGCAAATATAATCCATTCCAAATGGATTATACAGCATTATATATAATATAATAATCCATTATAATGGTAGAGTTCTTATCTTCCCATTATAATCCATTACTAATGGATTATTAGTGATGATTATTAGTAATCTGATCATTGCTACTGTTGGTCTGTTCTTAAATTTTTAGTATATTCTCCTAATGACATAAAAACACTTAAGAAATCCCTACCTCCAAATTTATATAAACTGGATTTTTCTCAACTGTAAAGCATAGCACTACTGGTGAGGTGGGTTTCCTTAATTACAATGATCTTCAACTGGGCTACATTTTAATGTCTGCCATGTTAGATTTGTTTGTAAAACACAGAAGATGCCTTATTTGAAAAATATTTTTAAGACATTGAAGATCTAAAGCCATATAGCAAGTCATAATAAACACATTTCCAAGTAAGAGGTACTTGAAGTATTTTTCCCAGGCTACTGCATACAAATGGAAAGGTCTGTAACTACGTTGGAAAACCCTCTATGTAAGTTCATGCTTCACTTACCATGGAAGCTTGAAGAGATAACTTTTGCAGTTTTGGACTGACACTATGGAATAATGCTTCCAGCAAGATAGGTTCAGGTTAGGGGGAAAACAGTTCAAACTAGTAAATAATTGCAGTATCATTGCATCAGTTTAAAGAGCTGACAAGCCCTCTCTAAACTCCAAGCACAATTAGTCATTAGGGTCTAGTTTTTCAGCACTGTTAAGCAATTTGTAACCCATTCCTTTTAATAGGGTTAGGCATTACTTAACTGACACAGATGCCATGAAAACTGAAACCTCAAGTTATGAAGCAGGAGCCTTGTTCATTACCTTCTGTGATAGTCAAATCATCTATAAAAACACCATTTAATGGGCAACCAATGAATAATCAATGGCTCACTTTTCATCTGAGTGTGAAAATGAGAATAATCTAATACAAAGTCCCTCTGGTAAGAGGCTGGATCTTGGGTTCTACTGCTCTTCAGGGTTGATTTATAAGGTCTCGGGAAGCTGATGTAAACAGATGATCAATGGGACCCATCCCTGCTCATAATAACCCCCAACTGGCCCACTCCCTCTTTTCCAAGTCTATCCCTTCAGGCTATTAGCTCTGTCCAGCTAATTCTTCCCACTACTCCTGCCTGCTGCTTTTACTCTGGCCATCCGTTCAGTCCAGCCGACTCAGAAGTAATTTTATACGCAGCAGAGAGCTGGTGGAATTGATTTTTCACTCAGCACTCAGTTCCCATCTGAATAATTATCAATTTTACTGCCTCATAAAGGGAAGAGTCAAAATTTCAAATCAATTCAAAAGAGCTTTTGAGACGACAGAAACTGTGCATAAGAATAGAGGTCAAAGTTGTCAGTGACCTAAGGAGATGATGTCAGATATTACTATCCCCAACAGTTGACATCAGAGGCACTCAAGATGATATAACCTAGTGCTAATGCAAATCATATTTATGCTGACTACCAGAGACCAGTCATTAATATTTAAAATGTTATCTGAAAGGCTGCATTCCAAATAAATAGAATGTATTCTACTGTTAATAAAGATATATCACTACTTAGTCATATGCTACCAAGTGAAGGATTACCAAGTATTATTAACGCAGAGAAATTACTTAAACCAACAACTGCATGGTAATTCTGAGTAAAGACATGCTTGATGGCCTTCTGTACAACCGCATTACTTGCTAATAGCCCACTGATTTTTGGCTAAAATTTTCTACTAACTTAAAAGTTTCTGCCAGTGTTTATGGGACATTAATATGACTACAGGTGAATACTGGCAGGGGTGACTTGGTGGTACACTTGTCCTTTGTCACGGTGTGGGGGGGTGGCCTGAGTTCCAGTCAATCTATGGGTATTTCTTTGCTTTAGTGGTTACATGCTCTAAGTCAGTGGTTGTCAACTTTCTCCATGCAAAAAAAGAGGATTATGCATAGTTCTTACTCTACCAGTGGCTACTGCATTTGGGTGGGGAGGGAGGGGGCAGAGGTACACCTAAATTTTGTAGAATATATATTGTGAAAGGGCTTTCCATGTGAATGTGAGACACTCTGAGAACCAATGGTGTGAGCAGTAAGGGCTTCGAGCTAAACAGACTTTATTTCAAATTCCAACTCTTATCACTCTCAGTTAATCTCACTGCACTCACTCCAATCATCTGTAAAATAAAGGTGATGATGTTTGCAGTTCATGGTTCCTGTGAGGTCTCAATGAGAAGACTCCTCTGACAGTCCTCCCCTCTTGTGTCACTCTGTCATCACTGTGTTAATAAAATTATTGAATAAGTGGTTAGTGATTTGTCTCTGTCTCACATGATAGGAAACATTTTAAGGAAAGTATGCCTGACAAATCTTAATTGCTCCTGCACCTTGCCTGTAATAAATCTTCAATAAATTTGAGTTACTTTCCTCTCCCCTTTACATTGCCAACCTGTTGAAATAGTTCCAGGGTCATATAAAACAGTGATGAGTTGAGAGGCTTTTGCTAGTTACTCAAAATATGAATTATACTCCCCTCCATCCCTCCTTGAAAAATAATTGGTTAAATGAAATGTCATCACAAACAAAATTTACATAATTTCATTTAAATATTAGCAAAATATGGCAGCTAGGAAGGAAATCTCATCTATGGCTCTTATTATTTGCTTATCAAGGACAACTGAAACAAAAAACTTGATCTACACTTGCAAGTAACAGACTATTATAGATATAATTTGACAAAAGAAAACAGCTAAAGCCAGGCATAGTATTCATGCCTGTAATCCCAGTGGTCTGGGAGGCTGAGAAAGGAGGATTACAAGTTCAGGCCCAACCTGTGCAAGTTGGCAAATTATCAAAACCCTGTCTCAAAGATTATAAAAGGGGATGGTGATGTAGCTCAGGGTGAAGTCCCTGGTTCAGTCCTACACACACACACACACACACACACACACACACACACAAACACTCATAGGAAAGGGAAAAAACCCAACTAAAAACTGCGTAACAGTCCATTTTACAAATTTGGTGGAAGTAGAAATACCATAGTGATGGTAAATACATAAACGGCATTTTTCTCTTGGAGAAATATTCTTAGCAAGTGTACTTACTTTTATGCATAGTGCTTAAGTTTTAAAAAAATCATACTAAATGTGCACCTAACCCACACTTGAAAATAAAGAATTTGTGACTTTATTACTTATTAGTTAACTAAATGTTCCTGGGAATATTAGCTAATCTATTTGAACTGTGATTCCTCAGTTTACATTGAGACACTAACTATACTATGACGGACAATTCCTAGCAAATTTCCTGACAAAGTCGAGGAGCCCAGGAAATGGTAGTGTCCCAGTACATCTGCGTACCCACAAGGCAAACCTATGATGGCATTATGAGAGACTAAAGGAAATAAGTCAGAGGTTGACTTGTTTTTAGTTCCAGGTTTGCCCTATTTTTTCCCAGGCTTCTGGAAGGACTATCCTGTTTTTAAATCCTAACTTTTCTATGAAGAGATAGACTGCACTGGGATTTCTTAAGGGTGGGTAATGCTGAGGCCAGTGTGCTATCCCACTTCAGGGGGAGTATTTATAGAAAATAACTATTAAAGAGTCTTACAAAGAGAGTTGTAGAGATGTTCAGAAACCAGGGTGGTTTCTGGGGCATTCTGTTTCTAATGCTAGGTTACCTGCTGCAGGACATCTGGGTTTTGCTGCATAAAATGTAATAGTCTCTGACCAGCCTGGGTAGCCTCTCTGCATCGAAGTGGCTTCTTGCCCTCTTTTGCTATGTGCTTGAAGAGGTAGGTGACGATGTAGTCTAAACTGGTACAGCAGCTGGAGGAGACAACTGTATCTGTACAAACAATAAATAAGAATTCATTTGCATTATTGAAGTGTTTGCTTCATTTGACTATGATGTCTCCATTAAAAAAGAATTACCATCTGGTTTCAAAGCACTTCCACCAATTTATAATTTCCTTGAGGGTAGGGATATTGCCTTGTTTCTCCCTGTAAATCCAGTGTCTACTATAGGGCCTGGCATACAGACAACGCTAGCAAGAAAATTATTCCTTGAGTAAACTGGTCCGTTTGAGACCATAGCAACTTCTACTTCTGTTCAACACAAGTAACTGTTCATTAGGAAATGACTTCATACACTGGGCTCTGCTTCGGGGGAAGTGGGTCCATCTCCCACCCTGGTATCAGAGAGCCCATGGTTTATTATACAATCTACTGCAGTGCAGTGCTATATAAAAATGAATAATACATTGCTGTGGGAACTTTGAGAGAGAGATCACAGTTAGATGGAGGTCAAGCAGAATTTGGTAAAATAGGTAGCTCCTGAGGTAGAATTGGTCACACATGCCATGGCACACTTGGAAAGATTATTCCATTTACCCTGCGGAAAGGACATTTTTCACTGGGCGTGGTGATGCACACCTATAGTGATACCCATCGGGAGGCTAAAGCAGGAAGATTGTAAGTTCAAAGCCAGCCTGGTCCTCACAGTCAGTGCAAGGCCAGGCTAAGTACATAGTAAGAACTTGCATATATATAAAAAAAGAAAAAGGTAATTTTTCAGGTACAGAAATTTGCATAAGGCAGCACAGTACTGAAGAAAGGCACAGATTTTAGAACAAGATAGCGTGGGTTTGCAGTCCCATCGCTTTCAATCACTTGCTGTCTTATTACAACAGTGCTGTAATAGTTACTAATATTATTGTCATTTTCAGGCACGGACACCACAACTAGACAGATTAAATTTTTTATTCAGTGACACACAGCTAGAACACTGGACAGCCATGGTAAGAAAATAAGGAGTTGGACTGTGGATCTGTATTCTGAATCACTACATTAAAAGTAGGTATTAAAAAATATAAGTATTAAATTCATTGTAGAACACAACAGGCACTTAAGATACTGCAGTTACAACAGTTTGCTTTTGTGGCAAAAAGGAGGATGTATTCAAAGCGTAGAACTTTTGGTGTGAGTGGGAGAATGTGTAGAGGAGTCATAAAGAGAAGGCTGACAAAGTAGGCTGGGGATCTTGAGGACATCTGAAAGTGGGCTGATACACTTCCAGTGAACTTGAAAACTGACAGAGGTGTTACTGAATGTTTTTGAAACAAGTTACTGACAGAAAGAGCCACCATTTATTACCTTCTTTGTATCCTAAAATGATAACCTCATTCACTTTTAACAACTGCGTAGTATATTAGGTATCAATTGCATTTTTAAAATGAGAAAACTAAGGGTTGTGTATGCAGCTCAGTGGTAGAGTATTTTCTTGGTATGGAGGAGAGACATGGAGAGAGGAAGAGGGAAAGAGGGAGAGAGAAACACCACCAAAATTCAGGAATTAAGTAGTTTACCCCAACTCTCTCATTTTGAGTATAGAAGCACAATGTACACATTTATTCTTGGCTAACATGTATGCTGACACAGTTCCTAGGAATTCTTGATTATTAAGATAAATAATTAAGAATAGTAAATACAGTAGACTCAGAAGAGAAACAGACCCAGAAAATAGGGCTGGGAGGTAGACTATAGACTTTGTAAAGGAATAGTTTCTTATCTTGTTCATGTCTGAGAGTGTCAGACCTATCTACATCCAACAGAGACATGAGATATTAGCTAATTAATTAAAAATCGGGTAGCTGAAGCTAACCTGAGACAGTTGTCTGGAGAAGGTCTTGGGTTACGTTTAGGAACAATACCTTGCAACAGTATGACATTGCAGTTCTCACATCACTTAAGACATTCATCATGGGAAATAGAAAGGAGACTGTGGGGAAAGTTCTAAAACACAGACAAGACAGTGGTGGCTGACAGGACCATGAGGGCTGAGGGGCTGGGGGAAGGTCTAAAAGACAGACAGGGACAATAGTTTTGGAAAACTAGGGGGCTATATGACTCTTAACAAAGGTGCGTTTTGTTTCTTCCTAAAGTATGGAAGTTGATTAATTAATTTGTTCATTTAATTTTTATTTCTGCCCCTGGCTGGGTTGCTTTGTAGAAAAGGGAGTTTTGTTTTATAACTCTGGAGGTAGCATAGGCCTGCGCCTACACCTAAGAGTCAAACACCATTTTGCTGCGTGTGGTTACTTCTCTTTTTTTCTCACATTTTTATGTTTGAAGTCCCAATCATGAAAGCAAACAGATTACATAACTTAACATCTACAAAAGCAAGGAGGAAACAGAAATTGTTCCCTTTACCAGTGAAGAGTAATATGTAATCAATCATATAAAAATTTTAAAGACTTCACGAAGATAGATTTGGTGACCACACGCCATGCAGGGTGCATTAAAAGGTTCCAATCCACTGAGTCAGCTGTGAAAAAGCCAGGTAAACACTTTAGACTCAAAGGTTGAGCAAATATCCTTGTAATAAAAGCAAGAGGAGCTTCCATTACAGCTGATTTACGGTTGGGGGCCTTGAAAAAAGATAAATGTTATTCCCAGCTAGATTTAAAAGTGTGGAGTGGTAAGGATCAAGGGACATTTAGTCAAAAACAGAATGAATAGTGCTGAAGACTATGTATCATTATTGGCTTTTCTTATCTGCAGCTGAAGCTATTGTGTGAGATTCAAATGACATAGAAAAATGGGCAAATGTCATATGAGTTTTAAATTTTGTCCTACTTCGGGTGTTAAGACATTTTGGAAAGGAACACATTCATAATTTAAAAACATTTTGGAAGTAATTTTTAAGTCTGTTAGGTATTTTGTGTTTTCCAGCAACTTCTTGTTTGGCATTGAAAACAATCAAGTGCTCCTTTTCTCTTGCAACTGGTCTCCACAGGAAGCACATGCATCATTAATAGCCCTCCTACTTACTAAGACCCATCACTGAAAGCAGCTCTGGAAAGTTAACTGTGCAGGAAAGAGTTGCTTAACTGAGAAGAAGAACGGAAATGGTGCTGACTTGAAATTTGGCTTTAGCTCAAAGTTTCTCCTCATAGCAGAAAGGAGGATGAAGGTCTTGGAAAAATACAGTATGAAGGGCAATTTTTGAGTCAAAGGGCCTGTGTGGGAGGTGCAGCAATTTTGGAGATGAGTGTATATCTAAGATGTCTGACTTTCCTAAGCTTTAACAGCAGTGTTGTAAAATGTGCTAAATACTACCTACTTCGTAACCGTGAAGCATTAATGGGCTACGGTAGGTACAAACTGTAACACAGTACCTATGACACAGCAGCCTTTCCCTTTTTCACTTCCCACTTAGACACATGGAAGCTGACAGTCTACTACACTAATTCATAGCTCTCATCTTCCATTGTCGTGGTGGGAAAAACTAACCTATAGGATCTCTTAAGTTTTAAGTATTTCTTGAATGATTTACTCTTGTATTACATTCATGTCATATATTCAAGAATGTGTTCATGCAATTCAAGAATGTGTTCAGAGTAAGAACATAATTATTTTTATTCATTATATACATTTTATTAATAGCAGCATTCATGGGAAAAGATCTGGTCGTTTGCTTATCCTCACTTTTCCTCCACAAGTACTCTACCACTGAGCTACACTCCTCAGTCCAACCTCTCTGCATTTACGCTGCTGTGTTATCATTTACTCCTGCTAGGACTACACCCCTGTCCCCGCCACAACTCATCTTCAGAAATATTACCTGATCATTTCTTTAGAAATAGCCACACTTAGTCACTTCGTTCATTACTCGGTTTTAATTCTGTGTTTAGCACTTACCACAACCTGGTGTTTTCTAAGGTGTGTGTCTGTGTCTTCATTTTTTGTTTACCTCTCCTTACTAAAACGTAAGTATTCATGTAAGCAGGGACTGTCTTGTTTCAGTAATGCTAAGCTTAGACTGGAATAGTACTTGGTACATAGTACGTGGACACTGATTAATTACTGAATGAATGAAGCGAGAGCCTTTTTGTATGCTGTAGGGTTGGTCTCTGCAAGAGTGGGGGGCAGTGGGTGATAAAAAGATAGTCAGAAACTAAGAATGCTAATGAAATAATTTTTAGAATATTGGGCAAGTTACTGCTCAATTACTGATTCAACTTTTTCTATTTCTCCCTCACACTTTTTCATTTTTACTTTAAGGCCATAGTTGAACAGAGACTACTAGCTGCCCCCACTGCCCGCAAGTCTCTTTGCCAATGTATCATTGTCAGGATAGAGAAAAATCCAAGTTACTTTCAAAATTCTAAACACTGTGTCTTAAACAGTTCACCAGAGGCATTCAATGCATGTGCCAATTTACATACGTGTTTAAAAACAAATACAAGGAAAAGAATTTCTCCCATACCCTGCTGTCAAAATTGCAACCTTTATTAGGAAGATCTAGCAGGAGGTGTGGTGAAGAATGGAAAGACTCCTGGATCAGACACTTATTAGTTGTGTTATAAGACACTGTTCCTGTCTTTCAGAAACTTATAATCCAGTAGGAAATAAAGACAAACACTGCTCCCACAGCACTTCACCCACTTTTAGTATGAAGGATGGTTTTGAGAAGGAATAACTCCAGATGAGACTCGTATGACATCATCAGGCATGTGGAATATGTCCATCATCACACTCTTAAGGCAGCATTGAGACTTAAATGTGACTTCCAAATTCCCTCCATAATGCTACTCTGTCCAGACTCCCTTGAGAGCCTTGTTAAAAATGTAGATTCCAAACCTGACTAATATCACACTTGAGAACAACAGCAGATTGCAACTAATTCAAAATCTTCAGTATTACTTTGATGTGAGATAAAAGAATGTCAGGCTAAACTGCAATAATAAAAAACAAGACTTCTGTTTCTGCCCATGAAGGATTAACTGCTATAAGAATTTGCCCTCCTCCCATAAACAACTAAAAAACAGGACAAATATATGAAATAACAGTTTTCAATTATTGCACAACAAGCAGCATAGGACTATTAAACCAGAGAGAAGGGAAATAAATGAGGTAATAGCTACAGTTGCTGAAGTTTACTGCCCAAAGCCTTTTCTAGGATGCAGGCCAAGAAGGGAAACTCAAACAAAGTGGTCTCATTAAGTCAAACAGACACATTGGAATTAGGGAGGCTGAG
Source organism: Dinomys branickii (assembly GCA_004027595.1). Classification (NCBI taxonomy): domain Eukaryota; kingdom Metazoa; phylum Chordata; class Mammalia; order Rodentia; family Dinomyidae; genus Dinomys; species Dinomys branickii. Next base: position 46,019 of record PVLD010006266.1, read on the forward strand.
GCAGCCAAAACTTGTGGTACATAGTGCTGATGTGGGACCTACAGGAAAAACTCTAGAGGTCAGTAAGGGAGTCCTTTCCCATGTTTGTCTGAACAACCACCTGTGCAAGTACGGGAAGAAAGTTCTCAAGGTTGAAAAGCAGTAGGCCAAATAATTCTTTTTTTTTTTTTGCAGTACTGGGGATCGAACTCAGGACCCTGCGCTTGCTAGTCAAGCGCTTATTCCACTGAGCTATATCCCCAGCCCCCTACGGCCAAATAATTCTTAAAGATTACAAAAAGCTAAGAATAGTTTGTGGGTAACCTCATATTGCATGGAGCAATGCAGTGTCTTCATAGGGGTCACACCTCAGGAGTGGAGCTTCCAGACCCAAAACAAAGGCTGTCATTTCCTCTTAATTTTTGAGTCAAATTGATCCAAAGTTACTTACCTGCAAGACAAAACAAAATATTTGAAAAAAATCAAAATCCTATACTCAACAATATCAAATTCACAGTGTCTGGTATCTAATAAAATATAAGTCACAGAAAATGAAAAATAGGACTCATAAGAAAGAGAAAAATAAATCAACAGAAACAGATCTAGAGATGACTTTGGTAGAAAAGGACTTTAAAACAGTTCTTATAAATCTTAAAATATGATAAAGGTTAAAGATAAATATATGAATTTGAGGAGAATATGAAAAATATTAAAAACTAAAAACTAAAGCTGGGTACTACAATGGTACACACTTGTGGTCCCAGATAATCTAGAGGCTGAGGCAGGAGGGTTGCTTGAGCCCAGGAATTCAGGCCCACCTTAGCAACAAAGTGATCACCCTCTCTTTAAAAAAAAAGACCAAGATGGAATTTCTAGGGAATAAAACTACAATGCCTAAAATTAAAAAAAAAAGGATTAATACACTAGTTATTGTAGAAAAAAAAATCAGTGAATTTGAGATATAGCTGTAAGAACTACTCAAAATGAAGTACAGAGAGGAAAGACAAAGCAAAACAACAACAAAAAATCCTTCCAGAGCACCAGTGGGTTGTGAGTTGTAGGCTACACACAGGGTGTACACATCACATACATAACTATAATTCCACATGGAAAGAAGGAGACTGTGATTATCCAAAAGTAAACCATGATAATATTACTTAAAGATGTACATTTTTAAACACCTAGAACACCAATGAAAAATAGAGAGGCATGGCTAATAAGGCCATAAGAGATATAAGATGGACTAATAAAAAAAAATTAGCTAATTCAAACTATAAGAATGCCAACAAAGGGCAAAAAAGAACAGAGACCAGATAGATAAATTAATAAAGAATAAAGATAAAATAGCGATATTACAGATTTAAACCCACACATACTGCTAGTTACACTAAATGGTTTAAATACTATGTAGAAGGCAGAGATAATCAGATTTCATGTAAAAGCCATATTTAAACTATATACTGTGAAGCTGGGAGTGGTGGCACACTCCTGTAATCCTAGCACTCAGGAGGCTGAAGCAGGAGGATCATTGCAAGTTCAAGGCCTGCCTGAACAGTATAGTGAAAGGCAACCTCCCCTGCAGAAAACCAAAAAAAAACCCCATCCCAAAACAGCAACAGCAAAACTATACACCGTGTTGGAAAATGTTCATAGCCTAATACTCCAAAACTGTGAATGTCAGCATACCTGGTGATGGAATTAAGTTACAGGTGGAATTAAAGCTGCTACCCAGCTGACTGTAAAATGAGGAGATTACCCTGGATTATCTAGGGGAGCCCAGTGTGAAACTAATGGTCCTTAAAACTGAGTCAAAGGGAGATGTGCTTATGGAAGAACTGCTTGGAGAACTACAACACTGTCCTTCAAGATGGAGATAGGGGCCATAAACCAAAGAGAGTAGGTGGTTCTTAGACGCTAGAAAGGCAAAAATTAATTCATTCCTACAGCTCTTAGAACAAAATGCATCACTGCTGGCACACTGGTTTTAAGCTCAGTGAGACCATGTTGGACTTGTGACCTATGAAATTGTAAGATGCTGTTTTGTTTCAAGGCATCGAACTTCTAATAATTTGTTACAGCAGCAACACAAAATACATGCTGTTTATAAGTAATCAAGGTGTCCTTATATGGACACCTTTTTTAAAGTAATGGATGGAAAAAGAGGTAACATTAATAAAAAGAGCTGGTGAAGGTCTCAGACAAAAATTTCAGAGAAACAAATACTACCATAGATAAACAGGATCATTTATAATGATAAAAGGGTAAGTTCATCAAAGAATATAACATTTCTAAATTTTATGTGCCCAATAACAGAGCTTAGAAATATTTTATACAAAACCTGCTAAAACTGAAAGAAAATTTAGGACAAACCTTTAAATATAGTTAGAGACTTTAGTACTTTTCTCTTGGTAATTTACAGAAGAAGATAGAAACCAAGTAACCAACCAACCAATCAGAACACAGAGTACCTGAACATCATCAAGTAACTAGACTGACATTTACGGGACATTCTTCCTAACAATGGTGTACATATTCAAGTCTATATTTACCATTGTTGGGACCACATAAAAGTCTGAAAAATTTAAAGGGCATAAAAACATTCAATTTATTCTATGATACAGTGGAATAAAGCAAGAATCAACTACAGAATTGTGTCAAGAATATTTTCAAATATTTAGAAATTAAGCAAAATGATTCTCAGTAACAACTTATTGGTCAGAAAAAAATCAGCAAGGCAATCAGAAAATATTTTTGAACTGGATTGAAAATAAAAGCAAATACATCTAAACTTATGAGATATAGGTACAGTAGTACTTAAAGTATTAAATATATATATTAAAAAAGAAAAAAGATCTAAATGACAAACATCTTAAAAAAACTAGAAGAAGAAAAATAAACTGAAGGAAATTATGATCATATTTGAAATCAGTGAAATAAAAAGCAGAAAAACCACTGAAAATGGAAAATAGTTCTCTGTAATAAAACAGATAAACTATAGCCAGAATGATCAAGAAGAAAACACAAATAGCCCAAAAAAGATACGTTCAGCATTGGGGCACATAAATGTAGTCCCACCACCCTGGGAAACTACGGCAGGAGGGTATGTTTGAACTCAATGATTCTCAGATGAAAGAGGAAACTTCCCTACAGAACCTACATGAAGTAAAATTGAATGACAATTATGAACAATTTTGTATCAATAATGTTATAGGGACTTCTGATGAAATGGATATACTCCTTTAAGGAGAAAAAGAACTTAATACACTTAAGATGTAGCAGATAACTGGAACAGGTGCATAACTATCAAAGAAATTTTACTTGTTTAAAAAATGGCAAATAAAACTCTGATGGTTTCACTGGGAAATTCTGTCAAACATTTGAGGAAAAATTAATAATGATTTTATATAAACTTTTTAAGAAAACAGAGGAGGAAACATTTCTTATGTCATCTTATGAAGACAACAGACTGACACTAAAACATGGTAAGGTTATGAGAACAGAAAACTATATAAAAGCTGCCATCAGTGTCTACCATGAACAAAAATACAAAAATCTGTATCAAAGTTTAGCAAATTGAATCCAGTAATATAGAAAGATAATGCTACATAACAAAGTGTGGAATGCAAGGCTGGTCAACATTTGAATATCCTGCAGTATAATCATTAACATTAATGTAATGGATTAACAGGTGAAAGTGGAAAAATAAATGATCATGACATTTGATGAAAAGCATTAGATACAGTTTAATACTCTCTCATGACAATACTCTTAGAAAAATAAAAAAAAGGAAATTTTTTTCAACAGTATAAAAAGCATTGATGAAAATCCTAACATTATCCTGAATGGTTTTCCCCTAACACTGATAAGAAAAAATGTTCCCTATGCTCACTTCTGTGTTTTTTCCTTTCGTCTGTTTGAGATAAGGTTTTGCTGTGCAGTTCAGGCTGGCCTTGAACTCACTTTGTAGCCCAGGCTGGCCTCAAACTCATGGTAATCTTCCTGCCTCAGCCTCCCAAGTGCTGTTACTCACTTCTATTTAATGTTGTTTCCCAAGTTCTAGCTAGTGTGTTCAGTCAAGGAAAAAAAAAAGGCATATAGATTGGAAAGAATGAGGTAAAATTTCTTTATTGGCCAATGTATCTCTACAGAATATTTTAAGAAATCTCCCAAGAGCTACTAAATTAATGAGTTTAGAAATGCTGCAGGGTATGAATTCATTATATAAAACATTATGTACAGTATTCAATAAGTATATAGGAAATTTAAAAATACCATTTACAATGGCATATACCTATGGAATATTCATTTATAAACATAACTATATGTAACATTCAAATTCAGTACTATAAAGATGGTGTTGAGAAAAGTTATCTAAATGAGTAGAGACAGATACAGTTTTTGGGAATCGAATACTAAATATTTTTATATGTTCATTAGCCATAAATTGAGCTGGACATTCAACACAGTTCTAATAAAAATTCCCCTACTCTTTTTTTTTGAAAAGAAATACACTGATGTTGATTCTAAAATTTCTATAAAAAGGCAAAGGACTCAGAGAAGCCAAGATAAATTTTAAAAGAGAAAAACTACAGTAAAGAGCTATACTATTATATTTTAAGAGCAACTATAAAATTAAGACATAAGCTACTGATATAAAGCAATCAGATAGGTAAAGGATATTCTTCAATAAAAGGTATTAGAACAATTGACTACCCATATGTTCAAGAATTTAAGCCTCTACCTCATACCATATATGAAAGTTAAATTAACATGGGTCATAGACTTTTATTTATTTTTTACTTCTTTAGTTTTCTGAGATAAGGTCTTGCTCTGTAGTCCAGGGTGGCCTTGAACTTACTATGTAGCCCAGGGATGTACCAGCATGCCCAGGTCAAAATGGGTGCCAGATTTAAATATCAGAGTTAAAGCTATAAAACTTTTGGAAGGAAACATGAAGGAAATCTTCATGGCTTTGAGCTAAGCAAAGATTTCTTAGACTGCCCCCAAAATATAAACTGTAACAATTAACTAAATTAAATTTTTTGCTCTTCAGAGGGTACTGTTAGAAAAATACAAAGACGAGGGCTGAAACATTATTGCAAAACATACATTTGACAAGAGATTATATCCAGAATGTATAATAGCTCTTACAACTAGGGAATAAAACAAACAAACCAGTTTAAAAAATGAGTAAAAGATTCGAATACCTCACCAAGAAGAGACAAGATTGCAAATAAGCATGACTAGATCATCAAATCAGTATTCGTAAGTGAAATGAAAATTAAAACCATAAAGAGATCTCATTTTACATCGAGATGGACTACTAATATGAAAAAGACTAATAGCAAGTGTAAATGAAGGTAAGGAGCAACCGGAATCCTCCTACAGTGCTGGAACAAAATAGTAGTCACCCTGGGGTTATGCTCTTTTCTTAAAATGTTAAAAATACATTTAGCAACTGAGTGAGGTGGTATTACCTGCAATCTCAGCTACTAGGCAGGCTAAAGCTGGAGGATCACAAATTCAAGTAACTCAACAAGACCCACCTCAAAAAATGAAAGGCTTGGATGTAGTTCAGTTTCAGATCACTTGCTTAGTATGCACAAGGTCTCGGATTCAGTTTCCAGCATTGCAAACAAAACCAAAACCCAAATCAAAAAACCAAAAAAACCCAAACCAAAACAACTTAGCGTATCACTTGGAAGTCCTACTTCTAGCTGTTTACTTAAGGAAAACAACAGGACAAGTCAAGTAAAGACTTGTATGTGAATGTTCATAGTGGCCATATTCGAAACAGTGAGGTAATAGAGAAACTCAATGTCATCCAGCTGGTGACGGATAAACTAACTGTGGTAATCCATATAATGGAATAATAAGCAGCAATAGAAAGAAATAAAGTAACTGACTTCTAAAACAACATGGATAAATCTCAAAGGCCTTATGTTCAATGAAAAAACCAAACACAAATAACTACAACTCTTATAGGAAATTGGGGATGAGGCATAAAGTAGAGACAGGGTAGTGAGAAGAAACTGATCTGAAGGAGCCACATGGGAGCTTTTTGCGGTAGTTGAAGTGTTCGATATTGGTTGTGATTATGATTGTGTAAACATATGTCAGGGCTCACTAAACTGTTCCCTAAAAATTAGATAATTTTATTATATATAAATTATACTTCAATAAGGCTGGTTAAACGTAAAACTGTGTCAACATAAGAAAAAATGCATTTCCCGCTTGCAAACACCATTCCATTTGGTTTATGGTATCTTTCTCCTTTGTAGATCAGTCTCAATAAATACAAACAATAACAGAATCAGTCAAGTTTTTCCTATGGAAACAAAGGCCTCCATGATCCTTACCAAGACTTGTGAGTCCCTCTGACATAGAAGTGAGAACATATAGGAGCACAGGAGGCTCTAAATTGGCGATGAAGCTCATGTGGTCTTGGGTGAGACATTCCAGGAGGGGGTAATAAGACTGGTTTAACTTCCGATATTGCTGCAAGACAAATAAAGTACACTGAATGTTAAGCCATAGTGAAGAAAAAGATACAGCAGTCCAGTGGAAATAAACATTTGTAATACTGAGATTGCAAACTTACTTAAATACAAAAATTAATAAATATATACACAAATGACATAATCCCAATTCAACATTTAAAGGGGTTCCAATAGGAATCTCTTGATCTCTAGAAAACTTAATTTGAAGCTACAGCATAATACATTATTTCAATTTTACCCTACATGGGCTGACACCTAAATGCATGTAAAATCTTGCATCTATAAGATTTAATTATTTTTGTGAACTGGAATACTGTTACCACTGAAAAGTGCTTAAGAGTGAGTAGGTAGCTGCTTTTATTTTTTTAAACAGGGTGCCACTATGTAGTTCATGCTGGTCCTGAACTCACTATGGAGCCCAGGCTGACTTCGAACTCATGGTGATCCTCCTGCCTCAGCCTCCCAAGTGCTGGGATTACAGGTGTGTGCCACCATGCCTGGCTACATTTTATTTTTTTAATTAAAAAATTTGCAATGGAATAATATTTGACACTATAGTCTGATAAATTTATACAATGACAACCCATTTTACTCTTTTAAATAGCTTAATATTTACTATATTCTACAGGTAAACGATAAATACATAAAAGAGATACCGGAAAGCTTTAAATGCAAGCCAAGCCAATATCAAAGAAGCATAAAACTTATAAGATAAGCTGGAGTAGCATTTCTGAAAATGAGGTAACACTACCTCCACAAGAATCATTTGGGCTGCTTGTTAAAAATGCAATTTCCTGATCCCCACTCCACAGTGACTAAATGAAAAGCTCTGGAGCAAGGCCCCAAAATGTGCATTTTTAATATATATGCTAAATAGAGTCTTGTATACCCTTGGTTTTGAGAATTACTGAATTGGAGGTTTGCCTGGCTATTAAAGGAGGAAGAAAAATTCCTGGAATGACATTAGTTTTCTTGGTGAACTTCAACTGTAGTGAAGAGTCCCTTTTATGAGGTGGCTGTAACATGTAGTTGGTTAGACTCAAGTTTCTACTTTGTAATTTCTGTCACACAGGCAGAAGGAGGGTTAACAACTTTGGCTTGACATACAACTCTCAAGGATGAACAACTTTGGCTTGAAATGCCATTCTAGAAAGACTAGCTGAGAATGGGGAGGAAGAGGGTACACCAGTCCATTAGAAGGTTGTGGAGCACCCTCACACAAGCAATAGCAAAGGCCCATCAGATCATACTTGAAACTTTGAGATGGGGGAAAATGGAAAAGTTGGAACTAACGTGGGGTTACATTTGGCTAGGTTGCCCAAATAATTACTGCAGCCACAGTGGGCATACACTAGTTCATGGTATGTAATCTGGGAGAGATGTTTTTAAAAAGTCTGATGACACAAGCCAGTGAAGGAGCCAGAAAACTTGAATTGTCAACAAGAATCTCAGGGGCTTTAAAGTTTCAAGACTACTAACACTCTACAAATTACATGGTACAGTAGATAATGGATTTCAAGATCATTTAGTTTAATTCACTCATTATAAAGGCATGGCCTAAAGAGACACGAAGGTCATTAGTTCAACTTTAATGATTACTAAGTGGCAGTCTACACATCAGGTTCAACTTTCAGTTTGCTACTGTATCTACATCAGGATTTTAAAGGAAAATAAAGCCAAATGGCAGGAAAAGTCAAAAGAGCAGAACGAAAGGAAGGAGAAAATACAGGTATCTATTTCTTGCTTTAGGAAAAACAGGATTTTTGAATCTTGAGTATTTGTGAGTAATTAGTTGAAACTGTTAATTACATTTCTTCCATATGCAGAACCTGCAGTATTGAATGACCAACTCATCACAGGTGGCAGCTGTGGCTTTCTAACCTGCACATTTAATTATATAAACACATCACATACAAATCTGGTAAGGTAAATCAAGTATGCTGTCTTAAAATATAACATAGTCTGGTGTTATTCTAAATCCCTAGGCTTCATTACAACAGTTTCAGGCCTGTGGTGGTGTTACTTCATGTTTCACACAAAGATTTCCAAGGTATATGATTGCTTACTAGCAAGTCACTGTGGGACACTGACAGCAGCATTTTGACAAAGGCCTGAAGTACACTGTCAAAATGGTTGTCCCCGTACAACTTGAAGACGCCAAAGCTGACATAATTTCCACATAAGGCAGATTTGAGAGCTGAATAGCAGATGGAGATGCCCTTGAGTTTCATTGGATAAATCTGATCTTTTGAGAGGCTCCCAAGGGACAGGATCTGATTACCTGTTTTAGGGCAAAAGCAGAAAGAGAAAGTGACATAAAGTAGACATAATTCAAAGCAGTTATGGGGCACACTATTTAACATTTTCAATTTATTGCTAATATTCAGTTTCTTCCAGCATTGTTCTAAAAACTGAACCATCTACTATAAATGAAAAAATATAAATATATAAGGCATTTACCTGAGAAGTAGAAAGAGCCCAAGGAAAGTCAATCAAGGGTACTGGAAAAGTTCTACAGTTTTATCTGGATTGTGGTTACATTGATATATACAGAGACATGTGAAAAATCATTGGATTCCACTCAACAGTAGTTTACTTTTTGTGCTTTAATCCAGATGTCCTCACTTCAATAAAAGTTTTTAAAAAGCAGGCTAAAATAACCAGTTATGCCAGAGAAGAAGATAACCTAGGATATAATTATTCTAAGTTCTGGGTAAATTTTCAACTTTCTTATAGGAACTTGATCTTGAGTTATTTTGTGTTTAGGTAGATGAGTTATGTGAAATAAAAGTAAATATTATGTCCTTTTTTCCTTGGATCTTCAGAAAACCTCAAAAAGATGAGTGTGTTAAAATACATACCTAAATTCCATGATGACCATCAAACTGAAGACAAATGTGTACACAATAACTTTTAACATTAGCTGCAGTACTTAGCATTTACACTCCATTTTTGTTTCTGAAATGTGCACTACTAAGGTTTGTTAGTAGGGAATATCGAAGAATGGTTTTTGTGGTAAAAAGTCATTCTATTTCTTTGCTCTTCCTTTTCCTGTGCAAGTGAGCACTGCTTTCAGAATTATATTTAATTTATAAAACGTATACACATATTGTGGTTTGTTCTCTGTTAACCTGGCTGAACAAGAATTAAATTTTCCAGAACCCATTCCTTGTTATGATTATGAGTAGAACTGGCCAAAAGAGGAATTTGTGTGAGATTTAAAGGTGGAAATGAAGTAGCTGCCATGACTTTCTGAAAGCTGTGATTAAAAGTGGTTTGGTAAGAAGCAGAAATGTTGCTGCTTCCAGTTTTTCCTTGGGTCTTGCCTGTTCTGTTTCAGAATTACCAGTCTTGCTGACCAATGAGTCTCAGCCCAACCCCAACCATTTGATGGATGAAGCAACAGCATTCTACTGACTTCTGTCTTCTCACTGCCCATCCTTTCATGGTCCCAATGCCAGCAACTGGGATATGCCTAGCTTCTAGATTTCCCTGAAGCTAACCAGGCCATTATTTGAGGAGGGCTGATCGGTGTTTTTTTTCCCCTGTACCTTTGGATCCATATGCCCATCTTCACCTCAAATGTGTACAACATCCGATTTCTAAAATAATCTCTATTCTATAAATATCATATTGCTTCTTTTCTCTGTTTGAATCTTAATATATACATCATGGTAAGCACATGTGTAGTTAGAGGTTATGAAGGATCAGGACTCCTAGAAGAGCATGAAACACAGGATTGAAAGTTTCCTCTCCCTCCTTCGCCTTATTGAACACTTCCATACACTTCCTGTGTGGAGCCTTAGAATCCCATGTGACTTTGCTTATAATGTACACATCTGAAAATAAAATTGTCTAGAGTACTAGTATATCTTGGAACTTATTCAATACCAAATTTTGTACTCTCTTTCAAGCTCTTATTCTAACTTACCTTACAGAGATAACAGCAGTTCTGTAAAGATTTAATCCAGTATGACAGCTTTTATTCAGCATTTTACATGAAGTGCTGGGAGATGAACAAATGAATAAAAAAAAAAATCTCTCTCTGAAGGAGTTTATTCTGATTGAGAGATTTGTAAATATTGTAAATAATTCCATACAATGTGACAAATGCTATCAAAGAGTTGTACAAAGACGAGAACAGATGAAAAGATTAGCTTTGCTGGGGTAGGTTATGTTTGCGTGAAGAGTTGCAGTTCCTGAGGTGGCCTTGCAGGGAGAGTGTACACTAGGTAGATTAAGTGCAGACATTTGGGGGGCTGTCTAAGGAAGTAGGGTACTGCAGAGGAGGATCGCTCTCAACCACTGTTTCTTTTTTTTGTTTTGTTTTGTTTTGTTTTGTCTTAACCTTTGTCTGAAAATAAATTTAAACTAAGGTAAACATTTTTCCTCTTTCTATTTTTCAAGAAAGAACAGCACTACATACATGCAACAGAAAGAACTAGGGTAATTTGAAAGGGGGAGGTGGTTCATACTTTTTTGTTGTGGTGGCCAGGGTCAAAAAGAGCAAACTCTGGGGCCCATTTTATATTGATGTCCTTCCTTGGAAGTAGAGATCCTACATTGTGGAGCAAAATATTTAATAGGCAGACTAAGAACTGTGATGGGAAACATTTTGACTGTAAAGGAATGAAAAATCTATCATCAAAAAAGATTACATAGGACTATATTTGTTATCTCTATGTGAATGCTGCAATTTGGCATGTCTTACCTTCTGTCTTGCTATATATTAACAGAAATGAATTAAAACAGTGATTATTATGATTTTAGAATAGTAGAATAATATATTAAAAACAGGAAACCATCTCTTTTTACTCAAATGCCTAGCAGTTCATGATGGCTATTAAAGACTGGGAAAGAGAAGGCTTGGCTAAGTCATCATTCACACCAATTCAGCTTTATTCCACAGGTATGAGACCATGAAACTGTCTGAAATTAGAGACCCTACCTTCAAAAAGTATAAAATCTAGCAGGTAGATAGGATTTCCAAGGTTTTCTATAGGTACAGTGACCTTCCTTCTGTTTCCCCATGGGAACACATACATGTGTTCCCCACCTAGTCCCAACTTTCTCCTTTAAGAGGGAGATCTATGTTTCACTGATGGACTGCTGGAAAATGATGGCATTGATAGGTTGGCAGTCACTGTAGCCAGGAACAGTTGCTTCTTTGGTACAGTGTGGCAGCACCAAGGGAAATGACATTTGTCTTAATGAAATAAAACAGACTTGTGAAGGCTAAACCCCGCCCAAAAATTTCATTATTTTTCACTGATTACATCTGCCATTAATTGCAGAGGGTCAAAAGACCTCATTTTTAATTTCATATTCTGAACACTTGATAGTATTGTGGGACAAAAGTCCCAGCCAGCTCAGTACATATCAATACATGGAAACAGGGTCAGGCTCAGCCAAAATGGAGGCAACTGCTCCATTTTAAGGAGAGTTGCCTAGGTCGTCCTCCACATAGATCTTAATCATTTGGCTCATGAAAATATTTTGGTCATTATTACCTTATATTATACCTCATAGCCCAGGAAGTTTACATTTGTAATCCCATGAAAAGTTATTGGGATTCTAGCAAGTTAATTCCAATCTACCACTTTCAGTGCAACCTATGGCGAGAACGAAGACCCTAAAGCATATTTGCAGTTATGGGGAGCCAAGAGGTCCTAAGTCCAGCCATGATGATAGCTATGCAGAACAAAGGCCTCCACCCAAGGCGGAACCCAGTTTTTATTCATTCATGAAGAAGGGCGTGACTTGAGGATGACTGGCTGTGAGAGTGGTGGGAAATACATGAGTGCCAAGAGCTGGGCCAGGTAGGAGGCCTGAAATCACCTCTGCCCTATGCAGAAAGAAGGATATGCAGAAAGTAATCTGCATAACACAACTGAGATAGTATCTGTTGTTGTACTTTAGCTCTGATGTGTAATCTTTGAAGCCCCAGGAAGTCATAGCCTCTATTCCTGAGGCTTATCCCAGCATTGGCTCACACATCCTGCCTCATCCAGACTCACTTGAGGGAGCAATGGGGGTTGGGGAAACATGCCTGCCATCTCCACAGATTACCATTGGCACCTTGGCTAGCCCAGTACACAATGCTTAACGCCAACTGAAGTAACAGATAAGAAGTCCCAGCCAGCTCAGTACATATCAATACATGGAAATAGGGTCAGGCTCAGCCAAAATGGAGGCAACTGCTCCTTTTTAAAGAGAGTTGCCTAGGTCGTCCTCCACATAGATCTTAATCATTTGGCTCATGAAAATATTTTGGTCATTATTACCTTATATTACGTGTTTGAATTTTTGCTTCTTAATCCCTACTCTCTGTCCTTTATCAAGATGCTTTCTGTTTCTGCTATTAGCTCTAGAAGAAGCTCTAGAAGAAGTTCTAGAAGAAGCTCTAGCAGAGCTCAGAAGTACCCTGCCTGACAACTCTCAAGATCTAGATTCAGAGAAGGATGTATACAGAAAGATGTAAAATCTCTGTTTTTCTGAGATGAACTTTCAGCTTTATTTACTTTTAAAATACTCTTTGTCTTCCAAAACTACACCTCTTCCCTGTGGGACTGACTGCTGGATGTCTTCTTCGTTAGAGAGACTCCCTATAGCCAAAGGGGTAGGGCCTTACCTCCCAGGTCTCAACTGAAGATCACGATAATTTTCTAACTGAAGATAAACACATAGTAAATAAGGAAGTGATCAACAGTGTGGGCTTTTGAGTCATACTGACCTGGTTTTAATCCTAGCCCTTTTCTTCCTACCTGAGTACTTGAGCAGATTATTCACCTCTGTAAGTCATTGTTTTGTTATCTACAAAGTGAGGATAATAACACCCATAACTCATCAGGCTCTTATGTGGAATAAAGGAGATAGTGGATGTAAGCTGCTCACCCATGGTAACCAGCACAGTACTCAATAAATGTCAACTATAACCATACCTAGTGCTGGGAGTTCACTTTTTTCTCCTTAAACTTGGAGGAACTACAACCTAGAAAAGGGGAGGAAATGAGCTGGGGGTGTGTTCCGTGAGTTCAAACAAACTCACTGGAAGAAAAATAGCCTCTTTAATAAATGGTGCTGGAAAAATTGGCTTGCCACTTGCCAAAGACTGAAAAGAGACTCAAGTCTATCACCATGCACCAAACCAAAGTCAAAATGGATCACAGATCTTAATATTAAAACAGAAACACTAAATCTCTTGGAAGAGAAAGTAGGTAAAAATCTTGAAGACATACGGGTAGGCAGAGAGTTCATGAACAAAAACCAAACCGCACGGGAAATACTTCAAAGAATCAACAACTGGGATCTTATACTACTGAAGTTTCTGCACATCTAAAGGAATAGCCAGCAGAGTAAAAAGAAAACCCATAAACTGGAAAAAAATTTTACCTGCTTGTCCCTTGGACAAAGGTCTTCTATCTAGAACATATAAAGAATTCAAAAAAATCAGCCCCCCCCAATTCAAAGACCTAGTCCAAAAATGGGCATCTGAGATGAACACACATGTCTCAGGTAAAGAAAAATAAATGGCAAATAAATACATGAGAAAATGTTCAACATCATTAGTCATTCAAGAAATGCAAATTAAAACATTGAGATTTCATCTCACCCCAGTAAGAATGGCTAGCATTAAGAAATCAACTAATAACAAATACTGGCGAGGC